>CM040245.1:188545911-188611142 GCA_022545495.1 Chrysanthemum lavandulifolium | reverse complement strand
CCATCAAAAATAGCCTCCTTAACCTCTTGTGGAGTAACATGGCGCGCCATATACATAGCCACATTATGATCAAGAGTAGAATTAAAAATATTATTATCATCAAATGGACCAGTAATTCCCTCTTGACCAAGAAAAGAAGAAAAATGGCTAACAAATGCATATAGCACCTGGTCATTAACGAATGTAAGCCCATCACTATTAGAGATAACATCAATGCGGCTTCTAGCTTTGCGACTCTTAACCACCTTATGAAAATAAGCTGAATTCGAATCACCAACGCGAAGCCATTCCACTTTAGCCTTTTGCTTCAGAAGTCGCTCCTCAACAAGAAAAACTTCTTTATAAGCATTAAGATAGCACGCTTCTTCCTCCCGAATATCAACATTGAAAGGATCCATGTCAAGAGAACGTTGAACAACATCTAACTCATGGCGAAGTTTAATAAATTTCTCATGAATATTACCCTCCTTATAAAGCAATTCATGAAGCGACTTTTTCAACAATTTGAGCTTATTAACAACCTGAAACATATAAAAACCACTTGTAGGTTTGCTCCAAACCTCCTTAACCTGCACTTTAAAATGAGGATTCTGCACAAGAATGTTAGAAAATTTAAATGGCCTCGGTTTAAATTTAAAGGAGTAGGAATAGTAAGAATAGCCTGCGGAATGGTCAGAAATACGATACGGCTGAAAAATAGCATGCGCTCCAACAAAACCATCCATAAATCCAATATTGCCATAATACGGTCAAGTTTTTCAAAGTACCATCCACCCCTCTTGGCTTGTGATTCCAAGTAAATTGAAGCCCCGAACGATTGACATCTGACACTTCAATCTCATCAGCACACTCTTTAAATTCCCGCATAGCTATATCATTACCTTAAGAACCTACCAATTTGTCCTACAAATTGAGAGCTGAATTAAAATCTCCAAGAATACACCACGGGCTGTTTCGGACTATTTATTTTATGCAAAATGAGATTATCCCAAAGAGGCCTTCTATGAATATACCTGTTATGATCATACATTAAGGAACATAAAAGCTCCTTTTTATCCCCTTTAAACCGAATAAACGTGTGAATAACTTGGTCATCCATAGCAATCACATTCAAAATCAACATCCTCCGAGTTCCAACCTAAAATGATACGAGAACCTTTGACACACAAATGACCATTAGAAGTCTATTCACACATACGAAACAACCTAGCACAAAGGTCCTTGAAACAAGATTTCGCAACATGAGACTCCAACATTGCACAAATAGAAAGCTTGTTCTCACAAATAACCTGACAAACCTCATTTTGTTTCGAGGATTGGTTCATTTCTCTTTTGTTCCATGAGATGATACTATACATGAGGAATACTATTAGAGGAGTGCTTGCCCCTTGAGATTTGTCTATGCTACCCTCATCCGTAATCGACACCGTACCCATATACATGCATTCATCCACTTCACTATCACTATCCACATCTATGCTACTCTTGTCCCTCTTAGACGACATAACCTCCTTACTTGATTGAAAAATATTAACATCTTCTTTTAAGAGTTCAAAAAAGGTTATATTATCAATATTATTAGGATTAGTCATGACAGTAGAAACTTTCTTTTGTGGGATCGAAGCATAACTACTACCCTCATCATGATTCGAATTAGCAGGAGACTCAATAATAGCACTTTTAAAAGGCGTAGGGTAAACATTAGAAGTAGGAGTAAATGGACCTGATTTGGATGGCTCAACATTAGAAGGTTTAGATGACATGCCTACATGAGATGTCGAGGCCCCTCCATCACCTACTGAAGGCTTAGAAACTGGCTGCCATCGATAATGATATTGCACCTTAGGCTTATTTAGCCGAATCTCATCTATGTTCTTCTCCTTCACATGTTGTTTTCCCTTACCCTTTCATCTATATACTTCCACAAATCCATCCTCATCAACAGATTGCTTCACAGTAGGTTTAACATTTTTTGGACAACAATCATCATTGTGATCAAATATTTTGCATGACTCGCACCTCAGAGGCTTCCATTCATACTGAATATCAATCCTCTCGATAGAATGGCCCTAGCCATTAGGAACCGGAATAGCAACAACAAGGAAATCCAATAGAGCAGTTAGTGAAGACACTTCAACCAAAGCACGAACATATGAATTCCTACCCCATGACTTAAGACACATTGAACTTCTGTAGGAATCTAACATAATAGGATGACCTATCTGAGTTGTGATCAGACTTAACCCGACTTCAGAATAAGCAACAATAGGCACATTATGTAATTTAATCCATACGGGAACTGTTGTGATTTCCTCCTTTTTTAGCTTAGAGTTTGGTGTCCAATTGTTCAAAATAGTAGGAACAAGTCAAATTAACCAAGAGCCTATTTCAAGAACTCTCTCTATGCCCTCCTTAGTTGAGAATTAGAGTATAAAAATCCGTTGTTAAGCATTACACGTTCCAAGCCAAATTTCGCCCATGTTTTCTTGACGTAATTCTCAACAATAAGGAATGCAAGCCTTTTTCCTATAAAGTACCCGTACAGCGTATTCGCGAATCTATTAGAAATTTCATCAAAAACCTCCAAAGGAATTGTAACATGAGCCCCTTCAACACATTCCTCATTACACATTTCAGAAATAGTAACAGTTTTCTCAAGGGTATTGTCCTTAAACACCATCTTTAGTCGAAGATGTATTGTCAATAGACACTGTAGGAGTAGACTATTTAGAAGTCAAATCAACATCCACATAAGGAGTAACCTTATCCGATTCAACTCGCTATCACAATTCAACACATGATCAGTCATGATATTATTACCAGTAGTAATCTTAGTCGACACTGAACTAGTATCCACATGTTCATGCACATTCAAGCTATTCTTACTTAAGTTCTCATCCTAAAAGGTGGTCTTCAATTGATCCTTTAGTTGAACATCATTAACATCATAAGTGAGAGACGAATCCCTATTACCTGTATTATTCAAATCAGAGGACACCTCTGTTGTATTAACATGAACATTGCGAACAGCCTTCCTAAGAATCGACTTAAGAATTGGTTCATCTCCTAGCAAAGTCGACTTAGCATTAATTGATTTATCCTTCTCCATATTCAATCAACAGCAGGTAAATAAAACTAGAAGAAAACAAAACGAAACCCTAAAAGCGAATGAAACAGTAAAACCCTAAAAACACATGCAATAATACCACAAAACCCTAAAAGGGTTTAATACTAAACCATTTATTCCTAACCGACACTCATTATGACACAAGCTATGGCAATAAAGATCGCAACTAAGACAGAAACAAAACAAGAATAAACGAAAACCTAACCCAAGAAAAACGAAACCCTAACTAATCTTGAAGTTGCAACCTATTAAAAAACCCACTTAAGAATCAAAATATTAACCACAAGAGTATGAATGTTAAAAGGTATATGAATCAAGAAGAAGCAGTATTAATCGATTGAGAGGAAATATGGGCAGGTTGTCGCCATATTCTCCAGAGAACTAGGGTTTTCTAAATAACCAATGAATATAACTTAGGTTTGTTAAGAAAAAAAGAACGTAATTTAGGGATATTATTTATATTCGTACCACTTTATTATATCACACACTCAAATATAGATTATTTATAGAATGTAGTTTGGCTATTTAAACACCATACTTTCTTGTAAGATAAGTTGGCACATTTACATTTGTCCGTTAATAAAAGTCACCCATCATACATCTTTGAGGACGAACGGTGCAATTATTTCTCTGTCATCTTTTTTTGGGTAAAGGGTCTTCCACCCGGTAAAATATATTACTCTAGAAAAAATATTTAAGTACAATGAAATGTGGCTGAAGTACCACATTAACCACAAGCAACCACTTGAAACAACCACTAATTCAATTATGACAGGCCATAAATTAACAACTAGCTACAACCAACTAGAACACCAGGACTAAACCTGCATAAAATACATCAAACTTTAAAAAATAATACAAAATATCCAAGTCTAATGTCATGGATTCCAGCAGCCTTCAATTGTGCTGGAGAGAGATAATCACCAAGGAAATCATACTCATATGAATTACAGTCACCCGTATTCTCTTTCCATTCCTCCAAAAGACTCTTCTTGTTATCTCCACTACCATAATACGAAGTCCTAATACCATAATCCAAAACATCATCATCACCGTTGTCGGAAACTTCCACAGTACCCACCTTAGAGAATGGTTACCCACCTTAGATAAAGAAGTATAAGGATGAGAAGAAGTACTAGGCTTGGAAGCCTCATCATGCACCTTCTCTTTCAAACACCTCACAAGCTGATCTTGTGACCCCTTACCAATCGATTGAACCCCATCCACATCCTCCTCCACCAACGAGACCAAAACATCAAAAGAATTAGAAAACTTAGTGTCCGTACCAGATTTAGAAATAGAAGAAGAAGTCTCCTTTGGAACCTTTGGATCCGAATTTTGATTGGTAGTTGTTTTCCTTTTCGGTCTCCAAAAGTTAGGTTTAGGCTTATTAAGCTTTACACCTCCAATAGGCCGAGACTAATCAGCAACCTTCTTCCCTTTATCCTTACGGTTCTTAACCTTGATAAAACCATTGTCATTATCTACCTCAGTAGTAGAAGCCTTAGTTGCCACATTAGTATCACTACCAATATCCTCCTTAACACGTTTTGGGAAATTAATATGATCATGCCCAAAAACTTTGTACACACGACAATGAGGAGGCTTTCATTCATAATCAACTTTAATGATATCTGTAGTATAACCATTATCCTCCTCATTAGGAATAGCCACAGTAACTTCACTTTTCAAATCAGAATCCGAACTTAGTTTAACTAGAGCACGAGTAAAACTAATACGACCCCAAGAATCAACACACATTGAACTTGTAAACGCATCCAATATATAGATTTCCCTACTTGAGTAGCAATTAAGCTCAAACCGTCTTCTGAATACGCAACTAAAGGAACAGTATGAATTTTAATCCAAACCGAAAACTTAGTTACCTAATTTTGGCTAATGAGACCTTTGTAGTCCATTTGTTAAGAATGAGGGGCGATTTACGGATTGACCAAGGGCCACTTTGAAGAACACAATCCACAACCTCTTTAGAAGCAAACTTAAAGAGATACACACCAACATCATTAAGCTTTTTCAAGCCAAACATACCCCACGTATTGGTAACATAATTTTGGACAATGGGAAATGCAATAGTCTTGCCAACAAGAGTATTCTCATACCTGCTTAAAACGCTCTCCATAATAGCCTTGGGTAACAATGTATCATGGTTGTCAACACGAACCTCATTAACCAAGGGCCTGAAGTTAACCTTCTTTCTTATGCAATCTTGATTCAAAATATTAGCAAAGGAAGTAGACGAACCTACATTTTGAACCGAATCAGAAGCTTTAACAAATTAGCCTTTGGCACATGCACTTTAATATGTGTAGATCTAACCTTAGGAAAATCATAACACATACCGTCACCACTGTTGTCCAAACCAGAATCATCCTTCCCATTCACGTTAACACATGATGGGTTATTAATATATGTCGAATCAGTAGCAACCGCTTTGTCACGCATTGTTGGGAATTGCCGATTACAAAACGAGCAAGAATGAAGAAAGAAGAAACAATGAGGGCCTTATAGATAAGTTATAGATAAGAAACAATGAGGGCCTTAAGGATGCTACTAATGCGGTGAATTCTGGTCCTAACATGTTGAATGCTTCTACTTCAGGTCCTAATGTGATTGGTAATGATAATAACGAAGTGAGGTCTTTTGCTAATGTATTAAACCCGGAACGTGTCTCTAGGAAAGTTAATTTTCGTGCCTTGGTGAATGAGACATGCATTGAAAATCATGATACGGTGCTTCCAAAGGCTGCTATGGAGGGTGTTTTAAACCGTTATGAAAATACACTTGTTGGCTTCTTTGTTGGCAAGAATGTTGCTTTTCCTTTGGTTCAGAACTACGTCACCAACACGTGGGGGAAGTTTGGTTTTAAGAAACTTATGAAGAATGATGATGGTGTCTTCCTCTTTAAATTCGATTTTAAAGAGGGTGTTGAGAATGTTCTTCAATGGGGCCCTTGGATTATTCGCAATTCTCCTCTCATTCACACTAAATGGACTCGATGTGCTATTGTTCAAAAGTTAGGTAACTAGAGTTCCGCTTGATTAAATTGCATAATGTGCCATTACTTGCATATTCGGAAGATGGGTTGAGCTTAATTGCTACCAAGCCGGTGTCGATTATGCTAGATGCTTTACTAGTTCTATGTGTTGATTCATGGGTCGCATTAGTTTTGCACGTGCTCTTGTGGAATTATCATCTGAATCTGAGCTTAAACATGTGGTGACTATGGCGATCCCTAATAAGGATGATAGTGGTTTTACTACCGCAAGTATTAAGGTGGAATATGAATGGAAGCCGCCACACTGTGCAGAATGTAAAGTGTTTGGACATGTTACTGCTTGCTGTCCTAAGTGTATAAACGAGGAAAATGATGTCCCTCCCACCTCTAATGTGGAGGAACCTGATGATGGTTTTAAGGTGGTGCAGAATCGGAAAGCCAAACCTAAAGGTACGAAGATGACTGGTGGTATTAATATGGGTAAGGGTCCTAGTTTTGCACCTAGGAAGCAGGTTTATGTTGCAAAGACGAAGACACCAGCAGCTGCTAGTGTTAATGTTAAAGGTACACCAGTTACTACATCTAACTCTTTTAGGACTCTTGAGGTGGAAAATGACACGGGCATCTCAAGCATCGCGTGATTGATTCTACTCTTGACGGCGAAGACCGGGGAGTCTTTCGGTATTACTAAGGAAGCGGTATTGATGGTTCCCGGGAAGGACTCTCGTATTGATATTGGTGCGGCTTTAAGCCTCAGGAGGCTGTGACTTTTTCGCTACCAAGGTAAGTAATCCGTTTTCTAAATTGGAATGCGACACATTACGACAAAGTGAAGAGGATGAGGTTTTGGAGCCGATAACCCTATGGCGTCATTTTGGCTTCGGGGGTGGTTGGGGTTTGATCTTGAAGATTTTGATGATTATCTTGAGCAAGTCACGATCTACCGAGACACTTGGAGGATATGTGTGACATGTATGATGTTAGTCTCTAGGTCGTGGTAGGAAGTAAATTTGGTTGTTTGGTAGTTCATAAGATTGGCATGTCTTTCTTATGTAATTTGTTTGGTTAGTGCACTTTTAGTGTGTATATGTTGCCCATGTAACGGGCCGAGGTGAGAGATTCACTCTCATCCGTTGTACTTAAACTTTTTTGGTTAATATATTTTACCAGGGTGCAGGATTACTCCCATTTACCCAAAATTATAGATAAGTTAATAATAGCTTTGGTAGTAAGCTATGTCTAGGGTTTTTGTAACCTCCCTCTCCTATATAAAGAGGGTAGGCATCTAGGGTTGAATCATCCCTTTCCTTCATCACTTTCATTTATTTTCATAGTACTCATCTCTAATGAGAGTCTAGACACACGATTATAGCGTGTGTATAATAGTTGTAGTAGTTTTTATTTTCAATAAAGAAAACCTTATTAGTGATGTTAATTGTGTTATCATTATTCCGCTGTTTTCATTCAATCAATTGATATCACTCATACCCTAGTTGAGTCCAGATCTTGGATTCTACAATTGGTATCAGAGCCTCGTGACTCAACTAGGGTATGAGTGATATCAATTGATTGAATGAAAACAACGGAATAATGATAACACAATCAACATCACTAATAAGGTTTTCTTTATTGAAAATAAAAACTACTACAACTATTATACACACGCTATAATCGTGTGTCTAGACTCTCATTAGAGATGAGTACTATGAAAATAAATGAAAGGGATGATACAACCCTAGATGCCTACCCTCTTTATATAGGAGAGGGAGGTTACAAAAACCCTAGACATAGCTTACTACCAAAGCTATTATTAACTTATCTATAAGGCCCTCATTGTTTCTTCTTTCTTCATTCTTTCCCGTTTTGTAATCGGCAATTCCCAAAAATTGTTTAACATTAAACACTATGATGATTTTTAAAACATGACAAAAAAAACCTTCTTTGTAGTTTTCAAGCATACACGGATCGTATCAAGTTTTTAAAGTACAGCATACTCTAAGAAACTTGGTAACGAAGCTCTGATGCCAATTGTGGAAAACTAGAGGGGGGCTGAATAGTTTTACCAATTAAAACTATGTTTTAAAATATTTAGATCGACTTATGTCAATCCATTTAGATGTGTGTGTTTGACATTGATAGATAGATATATAAATGTGTAATGAAAGATAAAGAGTAAGAGGCACATAACCACGACACGAGTATTTATAGTGGTTCGGCTACAAGGACACCTTCCTTGCCCTACTCCACTCCTTGAGTCACCTACTCGAGAGTTCGTAATCACTACACGACACCAACTCCTTATGGCGGAGAAGCCTTCACAACATCGCCTACTCTTTTTCTGGTACTAGGCTAACCACTGGGTACTTTCACAAAGGAGAACCACACCTACCACAACATCACCTACCCTTTATCCGGTACTAGGCTAAGTACCGAGTTCCATTACAATGGAGGAACTACTACGCAACACTACACAACACCTAACCCCAATGAAGACCAACTCCTTATTACAACATCATCAAGGATATCAATATCCTGGGAAACAACCTATCTCTATTTGTATATCGATGCACCTCATCGAGTATACAAACATGGCATCCTTCACTAATGCCACTTGACTTGACTTCTAGGCATCTTTCACTAATGCCCTTGACACGAACGCTTGGCACCTTTCACTAATGCCTTCGTCTTGACTCCTTTAGCATTCTTCACTAATGCTTTTGACACGGACGTTAAGCACCTTTCACTAATGCTTTCGTCTTGACTCTTTCGGCATCCTTCACTAATGCCTTGGACACAACACTTATAAGGAGGAAGAAAGAAGTATCAATAAGAGAACCTCAATAGTCTTGATGATGACGAAGCATGGCAACTCATGGACTTGAGCTTGCTCGACTTCAAGAAGTGGTGATCTCACCTTTAAGAGGAACCTAGAGAATCACACAAAAACAAAAGACAAACTACATAGAAAGGTCCTTAGGATCTGTGGTTAGAAGAATACAATACTTGGGGAAAGTATGTGTGGGAGTGGCAACCCAAAAGGAAGAAATGGCTCACTATTTATAGAATAAAAACAACTACTGTTCCACGGATCCCTCACTTGAGGGATCCGTCCAGTGTATTACTGGTGATCCGTAGGACGCTCCCTTTTGCCCATGGGTTTTGGGTCATGGGTTATGGATCATGGGTATCCAAGTAGATACAATGTATCTATAAGATGCAATGCATCTAGTCCATGGTTCATGGATTAAAACTATGGGCCATGGATTAAAACCATGGGTCATGGATATTATCCATATATGACATAAGCATGATGTCATGCAATGGGTTATGGGTCAAGCTCCATGGGTATGGGTCATGGACTTTGGGTTGTACCCAACTATATTCAATGTATTTGATCAATGGGTCAAATACTTAAGTTTCTACCCAATTGTATCACCCATTATAATACATACTAGTTATGTATATATTACCCAATATGTAAACACTAGCTATTATACATATATATTACTAAATCATAAAAGCACTTATACTTGTTTTAGTGTTTTATGTGAAAACGTAAGTGTGTTAGAAAACTATTGGCTCAAACTATTTACGTATTTTATTTGTTTCGTTAAAATGATTTTACGTTTGTTATCAACAAAACATTAGAAGATCGTAAAATATAGATAAACGTTTTTACGGCTTATTTGTATTAACACACTGATTTGGGTTACCTTACACTTATACTTTTTCATCACTAGGTCAGCTATAACATGCAACTTAATATCAGGGTTAGTCCTAATCTTATTACCAAATACTGTTCCTATCCACTTATAGTTTACTAATGAACCAAATTGAAATTTCTAACACATGTGTGTTCATCATTTAAACACTGTATCTGAAAAGTTTCCTCATTAGTCATCCACCTAGCATAACATCTCCAAGGACAAGAAGGTAAGTCATCTGTAGTAACACTAGGACATCTAATTTTCTTCCTCTGTTTACCTTTGTCAGGATCAACAAACTTTGGTGGTCTTTGTCCACATTTTGCCACAACCTTTTTACTATTACTCCTCTCATACCATAAAGAAAAGCCATTAGCCAATGCATAGTAGGTTAGACACTATTTAAACTTAACAATAGTGGCATACTTTTCACAACATGCATTACAAACAGAACAAATGTTTATAACCAAAATTTTGAAACAATATCACAAGTTGAAAAGGTAGAACCATACCTTTGGATGCCTCAGTCTCCACTGACTAGTTTCATCATAGACTGGATACATGTCAATAACTTTTTCCACACAAATAAAAGGATCTTGAGGTACACTATTTTCAGATGGTTGTAGCCTTCTCATCAAATTATTCATGAACAAATCATGTTCCATCATAGTCTCACTTCTATGATTATTAGCAGGTACAGTGTTTTCAGTAGTTGGTTCACTCATTGCTGGCATAGACTTAGCTTCCTTCCCTCTATTAGCTTTCATTCTTTTCTAAGTTCAATCACCTCCTCTTCACCAGGACTGAGATAGTCAATTGATTTATCTAAAGCATAGCCACTATCATTGTCACTATCAATGTCACTATCAAACTCAACATCTGTTTCATCCTCTCTAACCTTCCCTTTCCCCTTATCAACAGTTAAATTCCTATTATCATCACCCTCTACACTAGTCTGCAAATCATCACCCTCTACACTAGTCAAAGTATCATCACCCTCTACACTAGGCCTCCAAAATCTAACATGTACTACTGGATCTTGCAACTGCACTTCATGTGCAATAGTTGGTTCTTCTGCATGCATGTTTTCAACTACACACTAACCTTCCCTTTGCCCTTATCAACACCTGAACTAGACCTAGTATCATCACCCTCTACACTAGTCATCACCCTATACACTAGCCCTAGTATCATCACCCTCTACACTATTACTAGTATCATCACCCTCTATTTTATTAACCTTCCCTTTTCCCTTATCAACATTTACATACTCAACCTCCATCTCAGCCCAATTAACCAACTCATCTACTAAAAATCATTGAAATACCTCTTTTGGGGAGGGCCTTTTGCTTTAGAAACAAAGGCATCCATAAAAGTGGTATCTGCTTGACCTAAATACCCTGACAGATCCATATCTAAGTGATCAAGATAAAGATCAAGCCTATCAAACAACTCAGAAACATCAAACATGTGTTCTATTTCCTTATCATCACTTACTCTAACTAAACCTTTGTCTAATTCTAGCATGTCGAACTTTGTAATTCAAGAAAATGCTTCATAGGGCATCTTTGGAGAAGCCATATTAAGAATCACCCCATCAGCATACCTTAAAGGTAAATGAGCAAAATAACCGTCATCGTGTACATCAAATTGGTGCAAATTGGTACCTGGTATCATTCTGTTACAAAATTGAGAAAAATAAGAAATTAGGGTTTATAAAGTGGTAATAACTTTGATCAAAACAGAGCATAATCAAATAAATCAATAAATATATACCTGAAATATCAAAAAACGCATCAAATATGGCTATTGAGAAAGATCAATTGTGGGTACTGTGTGAAATTAGGGTTTGAGAAAAAGGAATTACGGGTATGTGGTGTTATGAATTGGGGAAAAACTTATTATATGAAAAACTTCTAAACTCGTACCCTCAATTTTACAACAATTGTCAAAAGATACCCAGAATTAAGGTAATTTGACAAAAAAAACGTTAATTGTGATTAACAGAATTAATTGGACAAAAGTTATGATTTAGGGTTACAATAGGAAGATTAAGGAAGTATTTGACTACTTTAGGAAGAAAAAAGTTTGATGCGTACAAAAAGAAAAAGTGGCAAGTTGGATGCCTTTTTAGACCATTTTACCAAAAATATTTTGTTCAGGTATTTCATTTGTTATTGTAATTTTTTGCATTGATCTTTATTCAAGCTTGTAAATTTAAGTTGTTGGATGAAATTGTTATGTTTATCTTCATGTATGCCCAAGAACACGAGATTAATGTTTACCCTTTAATGAAAATTACATGAGTATGTCTGAGTTTATTCACTGAAGTGGCCGAATGAATATGTCTGAGTTTGGTTATTCAAGCACCGGAAGCAAACCAACAAACTAGGATGCGACAAGCTTATTCATAACATTATACATCTTATTCTATAGTAGTATTGTTACAAGATTACAACAAGATGCGAGCATGATGTACTTTTTGGAACTAACCATAAGAAATTATCTGCATCTGTAAAACAATTTGCGCTCTAAATCTTCATGTTTTGTGAAAATGAAAACTTTTGAACAAATTAAGTTCTCATTATTCCTGCTTTGCGGACCTTGTCTCATCGTGCATGTATATATACCAACTACAACACTTTTAACTTGCGAAAATGATGGCTAGTTTGTTATATCCAATTTTCTTTTTATCAGTTTGTCAGAATTTAAGATCAATTTGGCTACTTTAGCCAGTCACCGGTATTTTATGCAAACTGAGCTAGATCAACAATCTGGTGTATTCAATAATCTGAGGGTATCGTTGTATCTTCAATTTGTTTTTTGAATATATTATTTCTCGTTTCAAAGAGGCAACCATGTTCCACAATTATATGGTGAATTGCAAAAAGTGCAAATTCTTTAAATGCCCAAATCGCCCAAATTATTCACCTTTCTAAACATAAAAAACATGACTTCCCTAAATAAAAACGGGCGACAGTCGCTCGATTAAAATGTTGACAAATGTTCATTATTGCACTTTGGGCGACTTTTTTTGTAAGATACTTTTCAAGTACTTTTTCAGTTTTGATTTTAATAGACTTATGCATATGTACTTTTAACAAAAAGAAGTCAAACCCAAAAAATAATTGAATTTACATTTATGGTCCTTGTTGTGGAAAACTAGAAGGGGGGGTTGAATAGTTTTGCCAATTAAAACTTCCTTTTAAACTATTTAGATCGACTTATGTCAATCTGTTTGGGTGTGAGTGTTGGATGTTGATAAACAAGCATATAAAGGTAAGTAATGAAAAGATAAGAGTAGAAGCACAAAACCACAACGCAAGTATTTATAGTGGTTCGCTACAAGGACACCTTCCTGCCTACTCCACTCCCGAGTCACCTACTCGAGAGTTCGTAATCACTACACCAATCTCCTTATGGCGAGAAGCCTTCACAATGTCGCCTACCCTTTTTCGATGCTAGGCTAACCACCGAGTTCTTTCACTCCAAGGTGAACCACACCTCTTGTAACACCCCGACCCGACAAGGGTAAAGATATCACAACTGGTTTCATATCGAACTTTAACTAATGTACAATAGCGGAAGCCTTTACAAAATATCCAAAAGAAAACATAATAACTAAAACTTCAAAATAAATCTAAGATCTCTATGGTAAAGTCTTGCTCTCGGCTCTACTCTCAAACCCGGATCGGCTATCCCATAAGCTCATCTTTAAATGCTTAATACCGCAGAGAAAGAAATGTCTTGGTCGAGCTTACAAAGCCCGGTGAATAGATATAACGTAAACAAAAGCTAAACAAAACAAATGTACGAATAACGATAATAAATGAAATAATGATTTAGGATCTTTTAGGATTCATGGAAATACAAATATACAAAATCCAAACAACCACATAACAGTTTAGACATCACATAGCCCATTAATGACACAAACATAAACACATCAGAACAACCAAACACATAACATATCAAATAACAGATTACGTATAGGCCAAACGGAAAGTCTCAAAACTAACGGAAACAGTTCCAGAAATTAAACATGGCATTCATACAAATCAATGAAGAAACATTTATAGCACTTAATGCAATATTGTAGCAGCGGAATTAGCAGACAGGTCATGGCAGACAATATAGCTAAACCAGTTCTCATATCAAATCCTAACCTTAACAGAGTTTAAACATGGCAGGTCACATATGCAGACAGATAATTAACCTTCAAAACACTCAATTATATACTAGCACATTCATCTCGTAAATCAACGCATTCACGTAACAATAACAAATCATAAGATCAGATATACGAATCATGTTTCAACATATTAATTCTATCCTAGCATGGCAACTAATAATCACTTAAACCAATACGTCAGAAGCACATTCAATAACATATCATATCAGAAATATCTTTCTTCTTCAAATAGTAACATCAGAAAATAAATGGAGTAGCTAGCTCCCATATTTTCGTGAAGACGCGTATTACATACGACATCATTCACTAGATAACATAACGGATAATGATCGGATCTAGGATGCATCCATACGCCCCTTCCTACATATTCAAAAATATGCTTCACCATCCGTAGACGTGGCGAACATCACTCTATCGCCCTAGAGTCATATCAGAGGTGCATCACTGATACGGACATGGAACCCCCATGACTAGTGAAATATTTGGTTATTATCAACCAACTTAAGTCAAACAGATTTTCAGACATAGTACAGATCATAGTCAACACAAGGTCACAGAATCATATCAGATAGTTCATATCATAAGGTTCATATCAGATAGTCAGAAATCATAAGTTCATATCATAGTGGCATATCATACATTCATAATCATAAGTTCATAACCAGAGGTTCATAATCATAGGTTCATAATCCAATATAGCAGGGTTCAACAAATGTATATATCAAAGTCTTCCTAACATAAGTTCACATCGATATTGCATAGTTCACTAGAACATCGATTCGGATAAGCAATGATCAAACATTCGAGAAAGGGTTCATAGCAATGGCATTGGGAATCCTAACAAGCATGAGGGAATGACAAAGAAGGAAAACATGAGGGACCTTTACTGAAAAGGTCAGAATATCTATACGATAACACAAGTGTCTTAAAGTAAGACAGAATATTCGTACCTTAAAGCAAATGAGAAGAAAAAGCAAACGAATGAACGAATACGAAGATGTAACGTCGCATCTCCTCCAACGAATCTACACGGATTATGATTTATTTAATACTTATTAGTACAACGGATTAATTTCATTAATACTTTTAGGGTTGTCGATTATTCCCATTTTTAGTATGAGACGAATTACAATGTTTTAGAGTCTTAATCATTACTTAGCCAAACTTATGGGTTGCAAATGACAAACGGTAACTTAAGGGTTTAATATGATAATTATCTTATTTGAGGACTTATATGATCATCTTTCAAAGTATAGGGTTTACAAATGTCAAAGACGGATTTTAAGACTCTCTCCCAAAATAGTTTACATAATCAATAACTTACATGAAATAACGAAATTACACACTTAGCTTTTTAACCCTAATCATTCCCTATTTAGGTTCTAGGGTTTCCATACTTTTAATATTACTTAATACGCATTTAATTTACATGTTACCTCTTTTAATGATTTCCACTTTGACCTAGAACGTACATGAAAACAAACCCAAGTTTCCTCAAAACTCATGCATGTCCTTACGTTATTTATTTACACATGTCGACCCATAATTATTCAGAATTACATATTACACCCTTAACATCTTTAAGTATATGACCTAACCTTATATTATCAGATTTTACACTTTTAGCCCAAAGGTTTTAGAATTTACAAAACATACCCTTTTAAGTTAAATACAATTGAATGGCCTCTTAATATCCAAAATTACACGTTTAACCCCATACTTATTTTTATCGCTTTGTACCTTTATTTCTTGTTTACAAAATAACCTTTAAGTTTCAATATTTACAAAACCAACCCAAACCTTTTATGTAAAAACCGAATAATGTACAATTCAAGTACAAGCCATAAACCTAGGTTAAACCAATCATTAGCTCATCATTAATACTTCATTTATTACCCTTAATGATAACAAGAAAACCCTAGTTCATGCAAACCCTAATCGTTCCTTTTTAAAACCTTTCCTTTTTTATGCGTTATCGAACAAGAAAACTCAAGACAATTCACACAAGCTTCGAATTCATAAATATGTATTTTATTCAGGTTTTATAACATGTAATAGCTTCTGGAAAAATCAAATCATGGTCTTAAAAATTATCATAAGCTTATTCGCTAGTTTATTTGTTTTTAGGGTTTTAAATCCAAAACAATTTCGTGTGACTTATTTAACATGCATGGCTAATTTTTACTTGTTTCATATGACTTATAGGACTGGAAACAACATTAGAAACATACCCTTGATGAGCTTTGGTCGTTAGAACAAAAGAAACCAAAAACTAGCACTCGCCGAAACCCTAATCGACCCAAAAACTAACCACGATCAAAACAGCAGCTTAGGACCTCGAACACGATTTTTCTCACCTTCTTTACCTTAAATCTCGTCCAAGAAAAATGGCCTTAAGCTCTGGAAACTGGAAGTCGAATTTTTGAGGGTTTTGGGAGTCGGTTTGGGGTAATCGGCTATTAGGGATTATATTAAACCGTATATTGGGTATTTATATGATTTACCATTTTCCTTGTGGGCTTAATAATGTCATGGACTTAAAATAAATGGACTCTTAATTTCATAAATTTATATTGGGCTTTTATTAATTAAATTCTTTTATAAAACAAGTTAAATATATACGGATAATTAGT
This sequence comes from Chrysanthemum lavandulifolium, assembly GCA_022545495.1. NCBI lineage: Eukaryota > Viridiplantae > Streptophyta > Magnoliopsida > Asterales > Asteraceae > Chrysanthemum > Chrysanthemum lavandulifolium. Next base: position 188,594,470 of record CM040245.1, on the reverse strand, counting down.
TAAATACAAAATGAATTTTATAAAATCATAAACTATAAAATTACCTTTTTACAAAGTGTTTAATATTTATTTAGATCATGTGTGATATTTCATAATAATTTCACAATTTACATAGCTTATTTGGTATTCTTTAAATCGCTTATTCGTACTTTTTGATTGTAGGGGTATTTTGGTCTTTTGTGAATTTTAGAAATTGTGTATTACAATTCTTCCTCTAAAGAAAATTTCGTCCTCGAAATTGGACGAGACGAACGAACGTAAAACTAATCGGATTTGAACTTCTAGGAAGATAACAAACGTTAATCTTATCTCGAAACAAATGGATTTCTTATCAGAATATTTGAACTCATACTTATTCAGAAATTAAATCAATATTCAAATACTTATAATAGATAATTATATACTTATCAAGTAATGACGGAGAACAGATGAGACGCAGAAAATCAAACGACAAATTCTAACTTATTCAGATATCAAATGATGAGGACATCATATGCATAGACAGAATAAATCCTATCGGCCTCAATAGTCGCAGAAATATGTGGAGACATATAAGCTTAAGGTGGTCATAGGAATCTATAGGTTCGCACAGATCATAACAACTTCGGATTCCAAACGTACAAAACTTATACGTAACAAATATTGACGAAATCTCACAAATAGTTACGGAATTTCAAACGAACATGAGGAGCACCAAATAACGAGATACAAGTTAAAGTCTATACACATCAATCACAGGCATTTCCCGACGTCATTATATCTTCAATAAGTTCGATTATGTGATCTCGGTATATTACGTTGATCAAAGCGTCATAATACTTGCATCACATAACAAGTTCTTATTGTCATTATATTCGGTCTCGGGTCATGACAAAACACGTAGCTAATATCATAACAAAACATACTACATACAGATAGTACACAGATAGCAAGTAACCTACTATAACAAACCAGATACACATGAGTATACCATCATGATGGCCATACTTCAATCAAGCGGTAATTAAACAACATCATTAAAAAGAAACATAGCAGACGAAACTTATGAGGACTAACGGAAACTTAACGACTCTAGCAGAAAGAAACAGCAGACAGGAACTATACTTTCAAATTTTGTTTTATTTCCATTAACCAAACAAAATTTGCGAATCGTCTTAAGATGAACTTCCAAAACAAAACCTAATAATCCCAGATTCAAACGTCAAATGAAAACAAAATAACCTAACTCAAAATCAAATCGGAAAATTCTCATAAAGAGGTAACTAATCGTAAACGAAATTCCTATTCTTGTGTCGGATTGAACCTACTAGTAGTCAGAGACTCCAAATCCGAATCCACCTCGTATTCTTCCTCGGGTTCCTCTTCTTCTCTTCTTCCTCGCTTATCCATCCGTTTTGTTTCCTTCATCCGTGGTAGTAGCGACTAGCAAAGCCACCTTTACGCTTCCTCTCTTCCTCCTCCCGCACACGATCCACAAAGGCATATGATCGCGACTCACCGTCCTACTCCTTCATCCTCAACGAACTTGGGACACCTATCGGGATATCTAGTAGTGAAACCTTGGTTGTCAACAACCTTAGTTTCATATTCCTTCACAACCTCTCCGTCAATGGTCTTCAAGGTCACTTCTCCTCGATGGTGCATGGCCACATATAGGTAGAACTCTTATCCTCTTATTAGTCCGCTTCACTTTACCATACCGTGCAGCCCTTAGCAATGACAACGCCCACTTCATCTTCTCCTTATGTTGCCTAGCCGGTCCTCGATTACTCTATCGATGAACTAGGCGGCGAGGATAACCATCTAAAAGAAATACCAACTATCGCCAAAACTTAAATACGATAGTGCGCAAAGAAATGCAGAAGGAAAATCCTAAATCTACCCACTTCTCACGGTCATAGCCTAAGCTCTAAGGGTCCTAAAACCTAGCGCCTGATACCATAATTTATAACACCCGATTCGACAAGGGTAAAGATATCACAATCTGGTTTCATATCGAACTTTAACTAATGTACAATAGCGAAGCCTTTACAAAATATCCAAAAGAAAACATAATAACTAAAACTTCAAAATAAATCTAAGATCTCTATGGTAAAGTCTTGCTCTCAGCTCTACTCTCAAACCCAGATCAGCTATCCCATAAGCTCATCTTTAAATGCTTAATACCTGCCGCAGGAAAAGAAATGTGCGGCTGAGCTTACAAAGCCCAGTGAACAGATATAACAGAAACAAAAGCTAAACAAAACAAATGTACGAATAACGATAATAAAATGAAATAATGACGAGGGATCTTTTAGGATTCTGCGGAAACACAAATATACAAAATCCAAACAACCACATAACAGTTTAGACATCACATAGCCCATTAATGACACAAACATAAACACATCAGAACAACCAAACACATAACATATCAAATAACAGATTACGTATAGGCCAAACGGAAAGTCTCAAAACTAACGGAAACAGTTCCAGAAATTAAACATGGCATTCATACAAATCAATGAAGAAACATTTATAGCACTTAATGCAATATTGTAGCAAAGGAATTAGCGACGTGTCATGGCGGACAATATAGCTAAACCGGTTCTCATATCAAATCCTAACCTTACAGTGAGTTTAAACATGGCGGTCACATATGCGACGGATAATTAACCTTCAAAACACTCAATTATATACTAGCACATTCATCTCGTAAATCAACGCATTCACGTAACAATAACAAATCATAAGATCAGATATACGAATCATGTTTCAACATATTAATTCTATCCTAGCATGGCAACTAATAATCACTTAAACCAATAAGTCAGAAGCACATTCAATAACATATCATATCAGAAATATCTTTCTTCTTCAAATAGTAACATCAGAAAATAAATGGAGTAGCTAGCTCCCAGATTTTGTGAAGACGCGTATTGCACACGACATCATTCACCAGATAACATAACAGTTAACAGATCAGATCTAGGATGCATCCATACGCCCCTTCCTACATATTCAAAATATGCTTCACCATCCGAGGCGATGGCGAACATCACTCTATCGCCTAGAGTCATATCGAGGTGCATCATCGACACGGACATGGAACCCCATGACTAGTGAAATATTTGGTTATTATCAACCAACATAAGTCAAACAGATTTTCGGACATAGCACGGATCATAGTCAACACAAGGTCACAGAATCATATCAGATAGTTCATATCAGATAGTCAAAAATCATAAGTTCATATCATAGTGGCATATCATACATTCATAATCATAAGTTCATAACCAGAGGTTCATAATCATAGGTTCATAATCCAATATAGCAGGGTTCAACAAATGTATATATCAAAGTCTTCCTAACATAAGTTCACATCAGATATTGCATAGTTCACTAGAACATCAGTTCAGATAAGTAACAGATCAAACATTCAGAAAGGGTTCATAGCAATGGCATTGGGAATCCTAACAAGCATGAGGGAATGACAAAGAAGGAAAACATGAGGGACCTTTACTGAAAAGGTCAGAATATCTATACGATAACACAAGTGTCTTAAAGTAAGACAGAATATCCGTACCTTAAAGGAAATGAGAAGAAAAAGCAAACGAATGAACGAATACGTAGATGTAACGTCGCGTCTCCTCCAACGAATCTACACGGATTATGATTTATTTAATACTTATTAGTACAACGGATTAATTTCATTAATACTTTTAGGGTTGTCAGATTATTCCTATTTTTAGTGACGGACAGAATTACAATGTTTTAGAGTCTTAATCATTACTTAGCCAAACTCATGGGTTGCAAATGACAAACGGTAACTTAAGGGTTTAATATGATAATTATCTTATTTGAGGACTTATATGATCATCTTTCAAAGTATAGGGTTTACAAATGTCAAAGACGGATTTTAAGACTCTCTCCCAAAATAGTTTACATAATCAATAACTTACATGAAATAACGAAATTACACACTTAGTTTTAACCTAATCACTCCCTATTTAGGTTCTAGGGTTTCCATACTTTTAATATTACTTAATCGCATTTAATTTACATGTTACCTCTTTTAATGATTTCCACTTTGACCTAGAACGTACATGAAAACAAACCCAAGTTTCTCAAACTCATGCATGTCCTTACGTTATTTATTTACACATGTCGACCCATAATTATTCGAATTACATATTACACCCTTAACATCTTTAAGTATATGACCTAACCTTATATTATCGATTTTACACTTTTAGCCCAAAGGTTTTAGAATTTACAAAACATACCCTTTTAAGTTAAATACAATTGAATGGCCTCTTAATATCCAAAATTACGTTTAACCCCATACTTATTTTTATACGCTTTGTACCTTTATTTACTGTTTACAAAAATAACCTTTAAGTTTCAATATTTACAAAACCAACCCAAACCTTTTATGTAAAAACCGAATAATGTACAATTCAAGTACAAGCCCTAAACCTAGGTTAAACCAATCATTAGCTCATCATTAATACTTCATTTATTACCCTTAATGATAACAAGAAAACCCTAGTTCATGCAAACCCTAATCGTTCCTTTTTAAAACCTTTCCTTTTTTATGCATTATCGAACAAGAAAACTCAAGACAATTCACATAAGCTTCGAATTCATAAATATGTATTTTATTCAGGTCTTATAACATGTAATAGCTTCTAGAAAAATTAAATCATGGTCTTAAAAATTATCATAAGCTTATTCGCTAGTTTATTTGTTTTTAGGGTTTTAAATCCAAAACAATTTCGTGTGACTTATTTAACATGCATGGCTAATTTTTACTTGTTTCATATGACTTATAGGACTGGAAACAACATTAGAAACATACCCTTGATGAGCTTTGGTCGTTAGAACAAAAGAAACCAAAACTAGCATCATGAAACCCTAATCGACCCAAAACTAACCACGATCAAAACAGCAGCTTGGGACCTCGAACACGATTTTTCCCACCTTCTTTACCTTAAATCTCGTCCAAGAAAAATGGCCTTAAGCTCTGGAAACCGGAAGTCAATTTTGAGGGTTTTGGGAGTCGGTTTAGTAATGTCGGCTATTAGGGATTATATTAAACCGTATATTGGGTATTTATATGATTTACCATTTTCCTTGTGGGCTTAATAATGTCATGGACTTAAAATAAATGGACTCTTAATTTCATAAATTTATATTGGGCTTTTATTAATTAAATTCTTTTATAAAACAAGTTAAATATATACGGATAATTAGTTAAATACAAAATGAATTTTATAAAATCCTAAACTATAAAATTACCTTTTTACAAAGTGTTTAATATTTATTTAGATCATGTGTGATATTTCATAATAATTTCCTGAATTTACATAGCTTATTTGGTATTCTTTAAATCAGTTATTCGTACTTTTTGATTGTAGGGGTATTTTGGTCTTTTTGTGAATTTTAGAAATTCAGGTATTACACCTACACAACGTCGCCTACCCTTTATAAGGTACTAGGCTAAGTACATAGTTCTTTCACTCCAAGGTGAACTACACCTTCACAACGTCGCCTACCCTTTATTAGGTACTAGGCTAAGCACCTAGTTCCATTGCAATGGAGGAACTACTACCACACTATACCAACGACTAATCCCAAAGGAGATCTACTCCTTTACAACATCATCATGGATATCAATATCCTTGGATCTAATACTAGTCTATCTTGTACATCGAAACACACCATATCGAATGTACATCTAAGGCACCTTTCACTAATGCCTTTGACTAGATCTACAAGACACCTTTCACTAATGTCTTGTGTCTTGACTTCTAAGCACCTTTCACTAATGCTTCTAGTCGTGACTTCTAAGCACCTTTCACTAATGCTTCTAATCTTGACTTCTAGCACCTACCACAAGTGCTTATGATATGAGCGATAGATACCCTTCACTAATATCTTCGTCTTGACTCTTGAGACATCTTTCACTAATGTCTTCAACACTACACTTCTTTGAAGAAAGAAAGGAATCATCAACAAGAAGACTTCAGTAGCCTTGATGATGAGGAAGCATGGCAACTCATGGACTTGAGCTTGCTCGACTTCAAAGGTGGTGATCTTCCCTTTAAGAGGAACCTAAAAGATCACACAAATACAACACTACAAACATAGATCTCTTGGATCTGAGGTTAGTGAGTTTTAAACTCAGGGAGAAAGTTTGTTAGAAAGGGGTAAGAAACAATTAAGAAATGGCTCACTGTTTATAGAGGAAAAACTCATCGTTCCCGGATCCCACGGATCCCTTCCACAAGGATCCGTCTAGCGTTAAGCTAGCGATCCGTGGGACGCTCCCTTTTACCCATAGGTATTTTGGTTATGGGTCATGGGTCATGGGTTGAACCATGGATATTTAGCTAGATACAATGTATCTTTTGAGTGCAATGCACTTGGTCACTTGGGTATGGGTTGATCCATAGGTTATAGATATTATCCATGTATGATATAAGCATGATGTCATGCAATGGGTTATGGGTCAAGCTCCATGGGTCATGGGCTTTAGGTTGTACCCAACTACATTCAATGTATTTGCCCAATGGGTTGTGATACTTAAGTTTCTACCCATTTATATTACCCAATATACTACATACTAGTTATGTGTATAGTTTACCTAAATATGTAAACACTAGTTGTTGTACATATGTAATATTAAATCATAAAATCACTTATACTTGTTTTAGTGTTTTATGTGAAAATGTGAATATGTTAGAAACTATTAGTTCAAACCATTTACGTATTTTATTTGTTTCGTTAAAATGATTTTATGTTTGTTATCGACAAAACATTAGAAGATCATAAAATATAAATAAACGCTTTTATGGCTTATTTGTATTAACAATCTCCCTTTTGTTGATGACAAAACATAAAATTATTTTAAGGAAAAGCTAAAATTCGTAAAAGTTTGAATTTGTAGTTTTACTTTCTTCATCCCTTTTGTCGAAACAAAAGAGCTTTGAAGAAAGCAACACATTGTTTTAAGAAAACATGTGAAAGAAAAGAAAACATAGAGCAAGTAACGGAAAGGATCTGTTTTACTCCCCTTGACGAGTCCATCCCTATGTAAGGCGTCAAGTAAGTAATACTAATCTAGTTTGTTTGCAAATAAGTTTGCAAAAGATTTAAATCTAAGTGACGAATGTGCTCCCCTTGATGATTGCAATATTGCAAGGGGTGTCACGAAATGTAAACCTAATATTGCAAATAATTTGCAATGTATTGCTTTGACAAAAAGCTCCCCCTAGCTTTAGGATGTCAAAATCTTCATGTGTAAATTGAATAACTACAAAACAAAGGTTAGACAACAAGTATAATTCACAATTTCCTGCAAATGTGGTCCAAGTTCGTAGGAAATAGTTTTTTGTCTCACGGATCCCATGGTTCCCTCCTAGTAGGGATCCGTATAGGCTATTCAGTGGGATCCGTATTAGCTGATGATTAGTTTCAGCAAAGGTGATATAACAAGTAATGTTATCACAAAAATGAGATATGAATACAATGTAATCATATGCTTAGAAATACAACAAGTAGCATGTAATTTCATTTAATAAAACTAGAGTTATGATATACATGACTCTAAAAACTAAGAAGATGAGAAAATACGTAACTAGGAAATTCTAGACCAACTATCGTTTGATGCTAGGACACCACTAAAATCTTCTAGCTCAAGTTTTGTTTAGGTTTAATCTCATCAAAACGTTCGAGGAGATGATAGAACATGAAACGTTGGTCTTTTCGTACTTCATGTATTAAACTTTCAACATGTTGACAATGATAGCAATCTTTGTCATGGCTAGGTAGTGGTGGTTGAAAAAATGAAATGGTTTGATGCGAAGGATCAAGTGAAGTGGCTTGTGGAGCTTCAAACGATGGAGGGATTGGTGGAGGCACATTTGAGAATGGCTTGACCAAGAATGATGGTGGTGGTAGAGAGGTATCAACTTCCATATGGTCGGGTGGTTGACTTTGATGATTTCTCATAATCCAAATAGGATTATATGATGGAAGCAATGAAAAGGAAGCGGAGCAAGTGTTGACTCAATACCTTGATTTTGTACCATTATTCCTCCTAATGAGGAGAATGTTGTCGTGGAGGCGGATGAGACGGCCTAGGAGGCAAATCCTCTAAATTGTAGAGGTGTGGTGAGTATAGTGGAGATGTAAATTAAATAGCTCTAGGAACCAATGGTGATGGTTTAGTGGATATGATATTGTTTGGCCTAGGAGGTATGGTGGTGTTTGGCATAGGTAGTTTTGTGGGTACTATCCTTTTAGGAATTGGCTTGATTGGTTGAGGAAAGATCCTATCATTTGTTGGCTTGACCGGAGATGATTCGGTTGAAGAGATTTCGTGTATAACACGAGCCTTTTTCATGGGTGGTTCTTTGGTGGATAGGTTACTACTTGGAGTTTTCCTCATGATGAGATGACTTCAAAAGATTTGTAAGGGTTTCTAAAGTGCTGAAAGTTAGGATGAAGGTGATGAATATGGAAGTCCTAACAATGTGGTTTATAAACCAAGAGATTTGGCAAGAGCATTTAAGCCTTAAGCCACTAAAATTCATTAGAATGTGATGATTAACATGCACAAGGGTCAACTTCAGAGTTTGTACTGATCTAGGAACTCATTTAAGATGAGATTGAGTGTATGAGTTAGAAAGATGAGTTGAAATGATTGTTTTAGCAAGATTTGACATAAACTGTCATCCGGATCCCACGGTTCCCTCATCAGAAGGATCCGTCTAGGCTAATCCTAGGGATCCGGCTATCAACAGCTATGAAAGAGTGGAAATGATGTTTCTAAGATCTATGATCTATATCATCTTGAGTGTTTCAGTCCTCCTAAGTGTCTTAAATGAATGGGTGCTTAAGTACTTGGAGGTAATGAGTGATGTAGCTAATGATTGTCTTTTATGGAAGGATTTGGAACTTTCATGAGTGCCAATGGATAAGCAAGGATGACACTAAAGATGAGAGTGTCAATTGAAGCTAAATGATCCTGGAGATCAGTTTGTGATTTTGGATAGTGTTTGGGAAAATATCCTAGAATCTTTGAGATGGGAAAACTAGAGTTTGATCAACTTTGATCAATTCTGAGGTAGGGATGATTTATGATCAATTTTGCCATAATCGAAAAGATTTCTAAGACTAGAAGTGAGGGATCAAGTGAAAAATGAAGTGTGAGTTTAAGAGCGGAAGAGTAATTGATTAAAAATGAAACGATAGATCTACAAGCTTCTTAGAGTGTGATCTAGGTGAGTTATGTGTGAGTAGGAGGGATCTACCTATCTTGATAAGGACTTAATTTGCCTTAAGACACTATGTTTAGCTTAGTGTGAGGTGTTCTAAGGATATGTTTGAAATATAATGCTTGCAATTGCATTTTACATTTGCGGATCCCACGGTTCCTAAGTGTAGGGATCCGTCTAGCACAAACTTTGGGATCCGTCCATACGCTTCGTGAACCTTTACTAAAGGTATGCAATGATCTTGATAATGCATTATATTCCAAGGTTAGTTTAAAGGGGTTCTAACACTAAGATATCAAATGTAGGATGTTTTTATTTCATGAGGAAATAGGATTACATTGATAAAGCATGAGTACAAGAGAATTGATCCTATTTTGAAATACTACTAGGTTCCTGAGTGTCTTCGCTAGGAGGATCATTACGTGATTGATGAGTGTTAGTGGAATCAAGAATGAAGAAAGTGTTTATGAGAGATATGTTTAGCGGTTCCATCATCTTGTTCACAAATGCATACAACGGACTTTGAAATTGAGGATGGAAGTGCATAACGTTAATGATAGAGGCGTGTCAAGAACATTCCATAAGGGATGAGTTTATTCTTGGAGCCTTGAAGATTTACAATTAAGCCTTGCGAAGAAGTAGGCGAGATTGTATGGTTGTTATGTTAGCAAACGATTACAACATGTGAGCACAACAAGCGGGAAGGATTTCTCGATTTCCCTAAGACTCAAACATTCTCACGTGGGATGCGTGCAAGAGGCTTGTACTCTTCTCGGATGTCCCGTGTGAAGATAATGTTTGGATCGGAGTAATATGGTCGAGGTTTGCATATTATGCGATTTAAATCTTAGGGAGGGTATGTGTGAACAATATGGACTATTTTCTTCACGAAAATTGAAGAGAGAATCAAGAGACCAATCTTGGTGAAGGCACATTGTCCATGATTTGGAATCCGGAGGATGTGAGCAAAATGCCCAAGGGTTAGAGTAAACTTTTGGTTTTGATATAAAACCAAAGAGATGAGAGCGATCCTCATTACGACGAGTTCAACTTAACGGAAGAATTCCATTATGAACCTTGAACATATCTTCTCGTTGATTTCAAGAAGACATTCTAGTCCTATGGCTCGGAAGGAGGTATTGATACCTTCTTGAATTGTAGAGAGGTGTCTACAATACGTCCTTCATGGAAGTGACGGTTTCGAGGTTGTTGAACCCACGGACATGAATGCCGGAGTGTTGGGTTCAAGGAGATGTTCGGAGTGTAGACGCTAGTGAGTGAAAATCAAACTCATATTCATGCGTCATAGTTGGACCTATAGAAATGATGAGTTAATAAAGAGTGATGTTTGTGGTCAACCTATGATTATCTAACGTTTTTATTAGATTTTTATTAACAATGGTTTTAGCACGAAGACACCTAACACTTATAGTTTTGACATACTAGTGGAGTATTACTTTTTGAAGAAAAGTGGTTTTAATTGCATGAAAAGCTGTTCTCCATGAGGACGGATCCCACGGTTCCTTTTCAAATGGGATCCGGCTAGTATAACTTCCGGATCCGTAGATCAGTAATTACGAACAGATTTACAAAACATACGTTTACAAATTTATTCCCAAGATATGTGTTTTAGCCTACATTTTCTTTTAGCATGCATACATGACTTCTAATGTATCACGAAAGAGTACGAAACATATGAAACAAAAGAAATGACAAACACATTATGATAATAATAACCTAGATAAACTAGACTATTAATAATATTTCATTTCAATGCTTAGAATGATACAAAGGATTGGGTATATAACCCCAATGTAGATTAACAACACAAAGTAAATGTCTCGTATGTGAACTTCATCATAGGGAACACAAGTGCGATGAGTGTTAAGACGATGAGCACGAGGCGATGTAAACCATGTTGAAGATGATCCTTCTTGGTTTCGGTTGGGATGTAATGAGAAGAAGATGAAGTTTTGAGTGAGAGGTAATTTTGAAATTGGAAGATTTGAAAAGTGAGGATTTGATAAGGTGGGCGTCAGTGGTTTATTTATGGGGAAGGAAAATTTTTGAAATTTGTGTTTTGTTTTATTATTGGATTAAAAGAAATAAAACACAAGTTTTATATACCACGACTTTAGACGAGAAGAATAACACGTATGTGAGAAAAAAAAAAGGCTTCCTAATGAAGCTTCATGTAAAACATATATATGCACAAAGGATAATCATATAAATACCTAAATAGGCATACTTAAAAAAATAAAAAGAAAATCATACCTCTAGCGCACTTAGGAATGTCTTTACAAATGACACAGCAAATGTCACTTAGACGATTACTGCTCCTTTGCGTTTAAGATACCTTCTTAAGGAAGGTATTCTTGTTACCAAACGATTCTCATAGCTTGGTGGGTATGAGCTTTGACTAATCATCATGACAAAGAAGATTAGTGCGATTAAAGGAAAAAGAAAAAAAATGTTGTTATCAAATCAACATCCAAACATATAGTTTAAAAGAAAACATGATGTTTTTTTTAAAAAAAAAAAAAAAACCTTCTTTGTAGTTTTCAATTAACCATGAATAGTATCAAGTTTTTAAAGTACAATATACTTCAAGAAACTTGGTAACGAAGCTCTGATGCCAATTGTGGAAAACTAGAAGGGGGGTTGAATAGTTTTTCAAATTAAAACTTCCTTTTAATCTATTTAGATCGACTTATGTCAATCTATTTGGGTGTGAGTGTTGGATGTTGATAAACAAGCATATAAAGGTAAGTAATGAAAAGATAAGAGTAAGAAACACAAAACCACAACGCAAGTATTTATAGTGGTTCGGCTACAAGGACACCTTCCTTGCCCTACTCCACTCCCCGAGTCACCAACTCGAGAGTTCGTAATCACTACACCAATCTCCTTATGGCGGAGAAGCCTTCACAACGTCGCCTACCCTTTTTTCGGTGCTAGGCTAACCACCGAGTTCTTTCACTCCAAGGTGAACCACACCTACACAACGTCGCCTACCCTTTATAAGGTACTAGGCTAAGTACCTAGTTCTTTCACTCCAAGGTGAACTACACCTTCACAACGTCGCCTACACTTTATTAGGTACTAGGCTAAGCACCTAGTTCCACTGCAATGGAGGAACTACTACCACACTACACCAACGACTAATCCCAAAGGAGATCTACTCCTTTACAACATCATCAAGGATATCAATATCCTTTGATCTAATACTAGTCTATCTTGTACATCGAAACACACCATATCGAATGTACATCTAAGGCACCTTTCACTAATGCCTTTGACTAGATCTACAAGACACCTTTCACTAATGTCTTGTGTCTTGACTTCTAAGCACCTTTCACTAATGCTTCTAGTCGTGACTTCTAAGCACCTTTCACTAATGCTTCTAATCTTGACTTCTAAGCACCTACCATAAGTGCTTATGATATAGACGATAGATACCCTTCACTAATATCTTCGTCTTGACTCTTGAGACATCTTTCACTAATGTCTTCAACACTACACTTCTTTGAAGAAAGAAAGGAATCATCAACAAGAAGACTTCAGTAGCCTTGATGATGAGAAAGCATGGCAAATCATGGACTTGAGCTTGCTCGACTTCAAAGGTGGTGATCTTGCCTTTAAGAGGAACCTAAAAGATCACACAAATACAACACTACAAACATAGATCTCTTGGATCTGAGGTTAGTGAGTTTTAAACTCAGGGAGAAAGTTTGTTAGAAAGGGGTAAGAAACAATGAAGAAATGGCTCACTATGTATAGAGGAAAACTCTACTATTCCCCGGATCCCGCGGATCCATTCCACAAGGGATCCATCTAGCGTTAAGCTAGGGATCCGTGGGACGCTCCCTTTTACCCATGGGTATTTTGGTTATTTGTCATGGGTCATGGGTTGAACCATGGATCTTTAGCTAGATACAATGTATCTTTTGAGTGCAATGCACTTGGTCACTTGGGTATGGGTTGATCCATGGGTTATAGATATTATCCATGTATGATATAAGAATAATGTCATGCAATGGGTTATGGGTCAAGCTCCATGGGTCATGGGCTTTGGGTTGTACCCAACTACATTCAATGTATTTGCCCAATGGGTTGTGATACTTAAGTTTCTACCCATTTATATTACCCAATATACTACATACTAGTTATGTGTATATTTTACCCAAATATGTAAACACTAGTTGTTGTACATATGTAATATTAAATCATAAAATCACTTATACTTGTTTTAGTGTTTTATGTGAAAATGTTAATATGTTAGAAACTATTAGTTCAAACCATTTACGTATTTTATTTGTTTCATTAAAATGATTTTACGTTTGTTATCGACAAAACATTTGAAGATCGTAAAATATAAATAAACGTTTTTACGGCTTATTTGTATTAACACTTGTGGTTTGTTGGGTATTTCACATTTGGTCCACCACCAGCACCGCCACCACCCACCACCAACACCACCCACTATCAACACCACACCACCGCCACCACCACCACCCACCACTACTAACGCCACCCATCACTACCAACGCCACCCATCTCTACCAACGCCACCCATCACCAATCACCACCACCACAACCCACCACCACCAATCACCACCACTACCCACCACTACCAACGCCCCAATCACCACCAACGCCACCCATCACCAATCACCACCACCACTCACCACTCACCACCACAACCTACCACCACCAATCACCACCACCATCACCCACCACCGCCACTCACAAACGCCACCACCACCCAAACCCACCACCACCCACCAGCAATGCCACCCATCACCAATTACCACCACCAACTACCACCACCACCAACCACCACCACCACCACCATCGCCACACACACCACCACTACCACCACCACTCACCACCGCCACCCATTGCCGCCACCACCACCCACCACCACCGCCATCCATCACCAATCACCACCACCGATCACCACTCACCCCCACCACCAACTACCACGACCACCAATCATCGGCACTGCCTACCGCGACCCACCGCTACTACCACCCACCATAGCCATCCACCACCACCAATGCGACCTATTACCACTCACCACCACCACCAATCATCACCACCACTCACCACCGCTACCCACAACCGCCACCACCTACCACCAAGGCCACTCACCACTGCCACTGCCGCCACCACCACCCACCATCGTCATCATCCACTACCACCATCCACCACCACCAACGCCACCCTTCACCAATAATTACAACCATCCACCACCAATCACCACTACCGCCCACCACCACCACCCAAAATTGGTGAGTGGCGGTGGTGATAGAGGTGGGTGGCAGTGGCGGTGGTGAGTGGTGGTGGAGGTGGTATGTGGCGGTGGTGGGTTTGCGAGTGGCGGTTGTGGTGGGCGATGGTTGTGGTGGGTGGCGGTGGTGAGTGGTGGTGGTAGTGATGTGTGGCGGTGGTGGTGAATGTGATGATGGTGGGTGGTGTCATTGGTAGGTGACAAAGGTGAGTGGTGGTGGTCGTGGAGAGTGGTGGCGGTAGTGGTGGTGGAGGTGGCGGTAGTGAGTGGTGGTGGCGGTGACGGGTGGTGTGTGGCGGTGGTGAATGGCGGTGGTGGGTGGCGGTAGTGTTAAGTGGCGGTGGATGGTGGGTTGGGGTGGCGGTGGTGGTGGTGTTGGGTGATGAGTAGCGTGTTGGTGGTGGTAGGTGGCGGTAGTGGTAGGTGGCAGTGGGTGGTAAGTAGCGGTGGCGGTGATGGTGGTAGACCAAATGTGAAATACCCAGCAAAACACAAGGACCAAAAATGTAGTTAACTCAATTTTTTTTTTTTGGGTAAAGGGTTTCGCCGGTAAATATATTACTCCAAAAAATGATTAAATACAAAGGATATCAGTGAAGTCTCATATCTCACTGTTACATGAGCGGAAAAGCTTACATAACAAGACACTTTCTATCCTTTAAACAAGACAAAAACCACTACTCACTAGGTTACATTATACACCTACCAAAAAAAATCACTACCTACCACGACCTTGAAGCTTTATATCATACATGTCATAAAAAACATCCAATTTCCCTTGTAAATTGTAGATCTGTCCCGCATAGTCATTATAATAATCTTCAAGCTCATGACCACCGCCTTTCGATGCTAGAAAATTAGCCATTGTGATTATCCGGCGGAAGCACCTCCTCATCATCACTGTCCGAAACAACCACATCCCCCACCATAGAAAATGGGGTGCCTACCCTAGCATACGAAGAAGAAGAGGAACTAGGCTTAGTAGCCACAAGTTCATGTGACATCGCACCAGTCTGTAAAGACACCTCCACCTTATCTTCCTTTTTACTACCCAAATCCAAATCATCCCCTTCCTTATCCGCGACATTAATAGGAATGTCAGACTCGTCAGTATAGTATCGACCGTATTCAGTACATTAAATGGATTAGATGTAGCAATATTTGACCCACTTGTACTAGCCACTTCAGTGGTCTTCTTCTTAGAAGCATCCACCTTCTTGGGCACAGTAGGCGTCGCTTTAGGTACATAACGAAACTTATTACCTAAAACAGGTTTTGAAAATCCTTCTTTACCCGGTACATTATGGGTAACATTCTTACCCTTATGTTTGTGATTGACCACCTGGAATCCATCACTATCATTATGTGTAGGCTGAGTAGGAGGTGTAACATATTTAGGACAATCTACCACAGTATGACCAAAAAGCTTACAAGTAAGGGTATAGCAATAGTAAGACTCTCCTTAAGAACCTCATCCGCATTAACTTTAATCAAGCACCTAGCAAAACTACTTCGGCCCCAAGATTCCAAGCACATTTGACAAGTGTAAGAATAAAACATTTTCGGAGTACCAATCAATGTGGCTAAAAGACTCAATCATCAGAGAACATAGCAAGGGGAACATTATGGAATTTAGTCCATACTGGAATATTGGTCAAATCCTCTTTAAGTATATTAGTATTCATAATCTAAGTTTTAAGAATTATAGACACATTCCTAATCATCCACGACCTATTTTCAAGCACATTCTCACACCTTGTCTAGTGGTGAACTTAAAGAAAAAGAATACCTTAGCATTCATCATGACCTTTTGAATACCATACTTAGCCCACTTGTTACGCACATAATATTCAAAAACTGGAAAAGCAATTTGTTTACCAAGAAAATAACCATAAAGAGTATTATCAAATCGAGTGTTTACCTCCAATCACTTTCATAGGAATGGTAAGATCCATTCCATTATTTGGAAAACTAGAAGGGGGTTGAATAGTTTTACCAATTAAAACTTTGTTTTTAATCTATTTAGATCGACTTATGTCAATCTATTTTATGTGTATGTTCGATGTTGATAGATAAACATATGAATAAGTAATGCAAATATAAAGAGTAAGAAACACAAAACCACATCGCGAGTATTTATAGTGGGTCGGCTACAAGGACACCTTCCTTGCCTTACTCCAATCCTCGAGTCACCTACTCGAGAGTTCGTAAGCACTACACAACACAAACTCCTTGTGGCGGAGAAGCCTTCACAACGTCGCCTACTCTTTATCCGATATAAGGCTAGACACCGGGTTCTTCCACGAGGCATAACCAAACGTATCACAACATCGCCTACACTTTATCCTGTACAAGGCTAGATACCGAGTTCCATTACAAAGGAGGAACTACTACCCAACACAACACAACTACCCCAAAGGAGACACCCTCCTTATTACAACATCAAAAAGGATATCAGTATCCTTGACCAAAACTAATCTATCTTGTACATCGATGCACCATATCGAATGTACACCCTTGGCACCTTTCACTAATGCCTTTTTCTTGACTCTTTGGCACCTTTCACTAATGCCTTCGATACAGACCTTTGGCACCTTTCACTAATGCCTTCAACACAGACCTTTGGCACCTTTCACTAATGCCTTCGACACGGACCTTTGGCACCTTTCACTAATGCCTTCGTCTTGAACCGTTTGGCATCTTTCTCTTATGCCTTCAACACAACACTTCTAAGGAGGGAGGAAAGAACTATCAACAAGATTACTTCAATAGTCTTGATGATGACGAAGCTTGGCAACCTATGGACTTGAGCTTGCTCGTCTTCAAGATGTGGTGATCTCGCCTTTAAAAGGAACCTAGAGAATCACACAAACACAAAACTACATAAAGATCCTTTGGATATGAGGCTAGAGAGTTTACAATACTAAGAGAGAGTATGTGTAAAAGGGTGAGTTACAATGAAGAAATGACTTACTATTTATAGGCAAAAACCTCTACTGTTCCATGGATCCCTGACTTAGGGATCCGTGGACGCTCCTTAATATTTGGGTCATGGGTCATGGATCATGAGTCATGGGTACCCAAATAGATACAATGTATCTAGACATTGAATCATGGGTCATGGTTTAGGTCCATGGGTCATGGATAATAGCCAACATGACTTCATGCATGATGTCATGCAATGGGTCATAGGTTATGGATCAATCTCCATGGGTATGGATCATGGACTTTGGTTTTACCCAACTACATTCAATGTATCTAGTCAATGGGTTAAGAACTTAGATTTCTACCCATTACAAAATATATATATATATATATATATATATATATATATAATATGTATATATATATATATATATATATAGAGGTTGGATCAAATAGAAAATATGTAAAGATAAAAAGGATAAAAAAGGTAGAAAATGTAACATTTAATAATGATATATTAAGGGTATTATAGGTATTTAATCTTTTATGCATTTAATCTTATGCATTAAAAACTTTAATATTCAATTTCACATTAAAAAAAAATTAAAAACTATGACTCGTTACTTACTCTCTTTAATACACAATTCATGAATTTAATGATGACACAAATGTTTCAGTTTGTTGACATTGGAGGTAAATTAGTGTGTCATAAAAACTTAATTTGTTATTAAAAATGTGTCATTAATTAGTGTGTCACTATAAATATTTCAAAAAAATTAAGTGTGTCACTGCATATGGGTCAAAGAAATTGTAATAAATATAGTGTGCAACTACAAATGCATCAAAAGACTAAGTGTGTCAAAAAAAAAGTTAGTATGTCACAAGAAATGTGTCATAAAACTTAATGTGTTACTATAAATGCATCAAAAATTAAGTGTGTCATTACATAGTTTTTCATTAAAAATGTGTCATAAAACTTAGTGTGTCACAACAAATGCATCAAAAGACTAAGTGTGTCAACAAAAAAAAAGTTAGTGTGTCACTAATAATGTATTATGGAATTAAGTGTGTCACAAAAATTTGTGTGTCACTATAAATGTATCAAAAAAATTTAGTGTCTCGTTAAATATGTGTCAAGAAAAGTTGTGCGCTAACAATAGTGTGTCACTACAAATATACAAAAATTTGGTAATATGTCACTAAAAATATACTAAATTTCAAGTGTCTTAAAAAAGATAAATTAATAAAGAAAATTAATGGTATAACAATAAATATAAATTAATGAATCATGGCAAATGAATAGAAAAAACGTTGAAAATTTTCAAAGACCATAACTTTTTTGTATGTCATTAATTAGATGTATCATGCCATTAAATTTATAAAAAAACATTTAATGCTATAAATATCAAAAGACTTTGATACCCTTTTGAGTTTCAAAATAACACATTAATGACCCACTGAAATTAATAAATTTTCATTAATAACCCAATTTGATCCCATCCATCAATTTACTTTGTTTTGATATATCCTATGGCCAAAATTCCTTCTTATACTTTTTACCACAAATTACTTTTTACAATAACCACACTATATATATATATATATATATATATATATATATATATATATATATATATATATATATATATATATATATATATATATATATATATATATATATATATATATATATATATATATATATATATATATATATATATATATATATATATATATATATATATATATATATATATACTATGCCTAGCGGCATCGGTTTCTAGCGGTAGACAATTAACGATATACGATGTAAGTTTTTAACAATAGTTTGATCGCGAATAATTTGCTTTCGACAAATTGTATTTGTTATTTCAGCGAAATCATGACGAATGCATGGCACGCATTGCGGCGACTATATATAGTTCACAACAAAACTCGGTAGTGTTTATTTGCGCATTTGAGTGTGCTTTTCGATTGTCATTGTTTTACCTTGTATTGTTAGATTTGTGTGACTTAATCCTAATTTTATTTTAGTTCATTGCATGTATTTCGAACATTTAATTATGATGTTCAAATCATTATGAGAAAATAAAAATATTAAATCTCATTTCATTTCAACAACATAAAAGAAGTTCATTCGATATCTTAATTTATATTGAAATATTCGTCTATTTATACAACCTATTCAACTTGTAGCATGCAAGATAAATCCCGTGTATAATGACAAATTAAAATACTCCCATTAGGTTCATTAAAAATATGCGAATTATTATTTACATCACATCTTTTGATGTATGCATCACAATTTGTGCATTACAATTTATACCATACAATACTGTAATGCATTAAAAGATGTGGTGTGAATATCACCTTAAAAATATGATTCCGCTTTGCAAGTTTTCGATATACATTAATTTAACAAACATTGGTTACATGCTCTAACATTAACTTTGTAAACTTCTGAAAAGTATTAGTAAATGTTGGCTTCTCATAAACTATTTTTCAAATGAAAGTTAAATGACTTCATATTTAAACTATGATATGTATTCGTATAAAAGAATCTTCACGTGCTAATGATCTTCACATGCTACATATGTTTGAATTTTTTGAATTTTTGATAATAGTACCCTATTTTTCGGTAGTACCTATTTTTCATTGACACCTTACTTTTGACGTTGTTTTCAAGATATTTCATTTTCATGTAAATTTGCTTTACTTTTTCACATTACATCTACTTTTAACATTATTCAAATTTCAAATCTACACACAACTCAAATTCGCATTATCTTCAAATTCTAAAAATATTTACTTTTGTAAAAAAATTGTTCAGATTTTTCGTGGATACAAATTTAAACGATTGCTTTTAATATACAATCCGTTTATTCATCTGTTAACCAAAACCACTAAGAGATTATCGTCAGATCTCACTTTCTAATATACGACTGCTTTCTAATTTGTTGTTCATGATTACTCTGTATCTTTTTGCTTTTGCTTTTCTATGAACTCTATACTTTTATTTTATTTGTTGAGAGTTATATTTTGTTTGTTGAAAAATGAATTCCCATATCAAAAAGTAACTTTTTAGTTTTCAAAGGTCAATAACACAATACCATGTCTCAACCTAAATAGGCTAATAGGTCACTATGAATCTAACAAAAGAAGAACAAAGTCTCGTGAAACATGACACTGTTGAAATATAGTTGCCTTTTTATGAACGATCTTGATGTTAACACTTAAAAGTTGATAAAGTTGTATATTTAAAAGAAAAATTGTTAAGTTGACATAATCCACCTGACAAGTATTGCTTTGTTCACATGAACCCGTGAATGATGCACGGGAGTACAGGACTAATGCTTTAACCCAACCTCACACTTTATTAATTTCAAATTTGAATATCCCAATTGTTGACTTTAAAGTTAACTTTGAGACACCTTTGAATATAAAGTGATGAAGATAGTTTAGATTGAAAGCTTCAAATAAATACCACTTAATAGTAAAAAACAAATCTCATATCAAAAGCTATCATACAATTTACAACAAACGTAAGTGTTAGAAGATCGGCTTCAGTAGAATTCTTTGGCGTATGGTATAAATTGAGATTTAGAAAAATAAAGTCCAAAAGATTCAAATTTATTTAATAAAATCTGATTTGTAGAAAGATACTCAACAATATATAAAAAGAACTCAAATAATCAAAAGAAAACAATTTTGTAACATCAAAACTATTACCTCAAGAATCTCGACATCAAACGGACAAAAATCATGGATGAAAACACATATATTCAAATCCAAAATTCAGATCCACAAATATATTGAGCAAATCTCAACTATAAAATTCAAAAATCTAGCATTTAAACTCAAGTGCAAGAAAAGTCATAACAAACTTTATAATAAAATCTCTTAACATAAACCTCATAATAAAACATATGCCATAAGCATATATTTTCAGAAGCCCGCAGCAGATTCCAGTTGTGGCAAGAAAGATTCAGCGACAATGCCGACTAAAGTCATAACAAAAGCTATCGATCTACATAAAAATTAAAACCTTCAAAACTTGTTTGAAATATATAAATCTATATAAGAAAACCTTCAAAATATACCTCAAAACTTCAAAAATCTTTTTGTGTTGGCCTGTTCAGTTGTCGGGTTATGGTGGTTGCTCACGGTGGCGGCTTTAATTTTGTTGTGGTGGTGGTGGCTAAGCAGTGGGACGTTGGCTAAGAAGATTCCGGGGGGCTAAGCAGATTCCGGCAGCGGCAATAACTTCAAAATCTAAAAAAAAAAAAGAAGAAAAATAATCTCACGATAACACCTTGAGAAAGCTACCTAAATGCATATGAAAGTTAAAATACCAACATACCTTATCTATTTGTTCCCGAATCACAGATCCAAGTGATAGTGGATCCGGTGTTGACTTCTGAAGGTGACGGGTGCGAGATGGCGGCAACGCAGGTGAGGTGGTGGTGTCGGATTAAAATGGGGATGGTGGTTTAGATTGCAATGGTATTTAGATTATTTTATGCTAGAGAGATGATGAAATCTGTGATTTCTTAGAGAGAGAAGGAAGTAGTGAGATAAACAAATGGATGTTTTTTTATGTGTATTTGATTAGGATTGTGTTTGTAGACTTTATATATGAGTAAATGGGTTGAGAAGATGAGGATGTGTGGGGTATTTTTTTGTTTGGTAAGTTTATAAAGTTTTGTTGGTTTGGTAATTTTTTAGGATTGGATGTTGGTTTGGTGTGTGTAAATTTAGGCTTTGAAGTAGGGTCGGATGGCTGAATCTTAATTTTTTAGGTTCGGAGTTAGGAGTAGGATATTCATGCTTTATAAGTAGTATATATATATATATATATATATATATATATATATATATATATATATATATATATATATATATATATATATAGTATGGTTATTGTGAAAAGTCACTAATGGTAAAAAGTATAGGAAGGAATTCTAGCTATAGGATTATGAGATTAAATTGATGTGTTAATGATATTAAATTGAGGTATTAATGACACACTTGACACATAACTCTATATGTTGACACACTTGCACAAAACTTATTGTAATTGACACATAATTGACGTATTATTGACACACACACGATTTTTTTAGCTAAAAATATTGACACACTTGCACATAACTTCTTATAATTGACACACAATTATCACATTTTCAATACGATATTAATGACACATACACTTTTTATCATTTTTATCTTAAAAACTTTTTATTTGATCCAAAGCCTATATATATAGGTTGGATCAAATAGAAAGTGACTTAGGATAAAAAGGATAAAAATGGTAGAAAGTGAAAATTTTGTCAATAAACTAGCAAGGGTAGC
This sequence comes from Chrysanthemum lavandulifolium, assembly GCA_022545495.1. Taxonomy (NCBI): domain Eukaryota; kingdom Viridiplantae; phylum Streptophyta; class Magnoliopsida; order Asterales; family Asteraceae; genus Chrysanthemum; species Chrysanthemum lavandulifolium. The sequence goes on along the minus strand of CM040245.1, from coordinate 188,571,637 downwards.
GAAGGTATTTTACATCTATTTTTAAGTACTCATTTAAGCCTCTTTAATTTCTCCATTAAGTTTACTATTGTAAATGGTAACTCACGCCACTTTTACTTCAAAATACAACATTCATTTTCATTTTCAATAAAATACTAAATTATATATATGTCGAATGTGTCAATATATATAAGGATGTGTCACTTTACTAAGACGGTGTGCTGTATGTGTAAGGATGTGTGTGTCAAGTGTGTCATTAAAAATGTGTAATAAAACTTAGTGTGTCACTACAAACGCATAAAAAAAATTTAGTATGTCACTATCAATGTATCAAGAAATTTAGTGTCACTACAATATACTAAAATTTTAGTGTGTCACCATATATGTGTCAAGAAATTTAATGTTACGCTACAAATGTGTCAAAGTTTTTAGTGTGTCACTATAAGGGGGTGTTTGGTACGACGGAATCGTTAAGAATGGAAATACAATTGAGAATGGAATCATAGAGAAAGAGAATGACTCTTAAGAAAGATTAAAGATTACAATGTTTGGTGAAAAAAAAAAAGAATCATGCACTAAAATGAGTTAGATAACTGATTCTTTTATTTGGCATACAAACATAGTGAAATCGTAGTGGAATGAAACTCTAGTATGCTAAATCAGTTTCAAAATTTCTTAATTTTTTATTATCAAATGATAACATTTTCTCCTTTCAATTTCGAACCATGAATAATTTATGATTATGAAGGTATATTTCAATCAAACTAGATCATATAGCCTTTCTTCATTTAGATTTAATTAATTCCCAAGAAAAACACCTGGTTATAATTTTTAAACCAAAAGTAAATGAATTGAATATGAAAAAAAAAAAAAAAAAAAACAAAAACAAAAACAAAAATGAAGAAATAAACAGGTTGCTAGTTACATTCAAGATATTAGTTTGCTTAGATTTAACAAAGTAGTTTTTCTCTAACAATGATTGTTTCCACTAGTGCAATTGAAGAAAAATAAGATTTATAAAAAAACTTATGTAAATGGGGACGAACGGTATGAGCCGAAATCCGGCTAGAAAGAGGGGTTTTTAGAACTTTATTTTTTATTTTATTTTTTTGTGATGAAATGTGCTACGCACGTGTAATAAGGCTACATATCCCCCACCTTTTTTTAGCTGGTCATGATTCATTAAAGAATAAAGGAAGAGAAACACTCCGCCTAAAATTTTGATTATGTCCCTTTCTCCATTTTTATTGAAGAATGAAAATCAGAGAAAGAGAATGGAAATCGGATCCCATATTTCCATTCCTTGCGCTACCAAACGGTGTAATTGATTCCTTTTCCCTTTCTCACCTTTCCTTTCCACCCTACCAAACAGCCCCTAAATGTATTATAAAACTTAGTGTGTCATAAAATGTATAACCAAAGTTAGTATCACCATCACTGTAATAAATAAGGAAGAAAAATAAAACATATGAAATGTGTAAAAAAAATGATGTGTGCCACTACAAAAGTATAAATACAAAAAGTAAAATGTGTGTTATTATATATTTCTCAAGAAACACAATGTCTACAAATTAATGTGTCATCATTAGTATAATAAATATGAAATTAATGTTCCTACACCCCTATTATGAACTAATCGTGTGGCAAGCAAAAAAAAAAGAGAAACGTTTTAAAATGTGGTCAAATACATAAATTTAGTTTACCATATTTGCCCTTTATTAATGAAGAGTTATGGTATTAACTTTCAAATGTTTATTAAAATACCATTACTAACCTCATCCATTGATCAATTTTAGCTAGCTAGATCCAATGATCAAAAATACTTCTTATCCTTTTTACACTAATCTACATTTTACAATAACCAACCTCTATAGATATATATATATATATATATATATATATATATATATATATATATATATATATATATATATATATATATATATATATAGAATCTAGATCAAATAAGATCAAACTTAAAGTTGTTAAAATGAGATCGAATTAAAATTTGACAAGAGATACTCTCCTTACAATAAAACTAATTTTTTTATTTACTACAACTAAAATTGTTAAAGTTTCAATAGATTTCTTTTTAAAATTTACGAAACCTAGGTGATACACTTTGATTACAAGTTAATGTGTATCAGGTTTTTATATGTGTATCAGGTATTGAAATATTTATTAGTGTAATGTGTATCAGGTGTATCACTAATTCAAACTCATGTATCATTTGATTATTAGTTGCTAAAATATTATATTTTATTAAAATATTATTTTTTTGTGTATGATTGCTAAAATTCTTATTTATAAATGTTTTAGTTGTTTTTTAGATTTGATCTTATTTTTACAACTTTAAGTTTGATCTCACATTAACCCTCCCCTATATATATATATATATATATATATATATATATATATATATATATATATATATATATATATATATATATATATATATATATATATATATATACACATATATGAGACTACATATGACACGTCACTAATGCTGACTAGGCATTTTAATGTTGACATGGCACATCATTTGATGAGGTGGAAATGGTGACTAGACACAAGATTCGTTTACATAAGTAAAAAAATTTTGTAGATGGCAAGGTTCGAACTTGTGTTTGGAGGTTCAAAGACAAGAACCTCAGCCACTAAGGCAATATATATTTTATGGTACAAACTCTTCTTTCGAAACTGGTATCCGTTCTATAATATTCCCATCTTAATATACACTATTCAAAATGAATATTAAAAACCGGTCAAACAATAACTCACCCCCAATTCATTCGGCCTTTCCAAAACAAACTCTCCCAAAAATCAAAACGCATCCCCTAATTCAGAAACAGATTTGAGTTTATCTGTACCATGTTTAATCTTTTTTCTTTGATCCTATGATTTTCAAAATGAGAAAAGCGTTCTATGATTTTCATATCAATGTTCAAACAATTACAAGTCAGTAATTTGTTCAATTCATCAAGCGTGAGAATTCGATTATTGATGTTACACGGGTTATGGATGTTAACGGTTGTTGCTGACTTTCGAACCCAACTCATGGTAAGTAGATTATTCCTCTATCTCGCAAAGTAAATTATATTGCCCGACAATTTTGTAAATTTTTGGGGATTATGTTGTTTTCTGGTGTTGATATTTAAAAGAATTTAATTAATATTGTTTTGTGCTTTTATCAAATCAACAATGATGGTACTCATACAGACTTTGTTATAATGAAGGTCAAAGGCATCCAACTAAACATTTGCATATTCACATGAACTTTGAACTTCGAAGGTAATCATCACAGAGAAAATAAGATCCGAAATTTGTGGAGCAGTCAAAGGCCACTGATGCATACATTTTTGTCAATGAACTTAGAAGGTAAATATGTGTTCTTATGATGAGGTTTATTCTTTTGATTGATTAAATTGAGTATTGATATTTCAACTTTGGTTATAAATTAGTGATGATTTATTGTGTGGTAGTGAAATTTGTTGTTCTAATTGACGATCGGAGTTGACGATGCGGCTAATTACCTGTTATAATTTGGATCCACCATTTTAGTTATGTAAACTTAAGCTTTAGGCTGATTTAGGTTAAATTTGCTATATTGTGCGACTATATATGGATGAAATGATACAATTTACTAAGCTTTCTGATTATCTGATATAACATAAGTAGTTAAGCATTGTTCTTGATAATATTTCAGCATTTGGTATTAAGGGGTGTTTGGCATTGTGTTTTGTAATAATTTTTTGATTAGTGTGTTTTTGAATATTAATTCGATATTTTCAGCTAAAACATTTTAGTGGTATTAAGTCATAAAAATTTGGCAAAAATGTTTGATGTGCAAGTCATACGACTACAACTTTTCAGTTAGTCTTTTCTATTCGACGAGTTACTACATTACATTCTAACCAAACAAGCCTGCGACTTTCTGAAAAGAAAGATACGGTCTCAACTAGCTGTTTATGTAGGACCTCATGTTCAAAAGAGAAAGGCAAAAGCAACAGAAGATTTGACGAAACAGAACATACTCGAATTAAGAGAAATAACTTCGCAATAAAAGATAGTGAATGATTTAGAAACCGAACCAAGTATATATAAAATTCTGAAAGTTGGTGGTATGTCCGCATCGATGCTTGGAAAGTTAACTCTTAAGAAAGCGGAGCCCACAAATTATGAAACTGTTTTTGACATTGATTCTAAGCACAAAGATCCTCACATGTCCAGCTTTTAGCCCACAAATTTCGAACCCAACCCAACTCATGAACCCAACCCACAAATTATAGCCCACAAATTTCGAACCCAACCCAACTCATGTTAACGGTTGTGGCTGCTGTTGAACTATATAATAATTTGTGTGTGACAGAGGTCTATATTCAGCTTTTAGCCTCCATTCATTAGTAAATAGCACATTCTTTTACAACTTGCGTATACACGTCAATTAGTTAAATAGCTTTATCATCTGCAACTATGCAAGGTCTATATAAAAGTACGACACTAATTATAAAAATATTTAAATTCCAACATTTTCTTTGTTCACTTATTCTTTCTAACTCCTTATATTCAGCTAAAGTGGAGGCCTTCTATTGATTATATGAAAACGGTGCAACAGAACATCACTCAAGAAATGCGTGGTATTCTTATTAACTGGCATGTGGAGGTACAACCCTTTTTGCATTTTTAGTGAATTCAAAGTTCGAAAATTTTATAACCATTAGATATATTAGTTCTATTATTTTTCTTGAAAGTTTGCATAGCCAAATACGTTGGAGGCCCCATGTGGGGTAGAATTATTTTATGATTCATCAAGTTCCTCTACTTATGTATTTCGATATTGTATTTTTCCATCGGTTTTCTTATAAAAGTGAAAATTCTAGCATACTTACTACGAAGTATAACTTACACATCTGAACAAATAATGTATGTTCTTTTTGTTCTGAATTACAGGACAACATCTAACAGATGTCGTCTGAAGCCCATACTATGTTGCACCACTTAAAAATTATGGACCCGAAATTGATGTGGGATGGTAATATCTGTAATAACGCTATATTGTTGGTTTGTTGTCTTACATACATGATAACATGGCTTCTGCACTATGCATTTTAGAGTCGGATTCGGGTATTGTTTAGGCAGATTTAGAGGGGAAAACTTGACTTTAGTTCTGAGCCATGGCCACAAATTTCATAAAGTGCGAAAGACTTGATAACCAAGATGCTTGACAGAAGACCACAACAAAGAATAAAAGCCTATGAAGTCCTATGTAAGTTGCGATGTCCAAGCATATTTTCAATTTTTTTCATTTCTTAATGGGTCTTTTTTTACTTTTACCACATTAGAAGTTGTTGAAGTTGTGCCATCTTTCAACATAATATCTTTTTTGTAGGTAACATCTTTCAACTGATTTACTAAATATGCAATAAATACATTTTTTTTAACATATATGCAGTGTTATATGAATGAACGTGTTTTTGGGCATGTTTTTTTAAGTATGTGAACATGTAATTATCAATTTAGTTGCTTCGATAATTGATCTCGTCATGTGTTGATGGTGTGAGATATAAATGAAAATGAAAGACATATTCTGATAGATCCTCATAACCACTAAAATAAATATGACCACTCTATGCATCAAGGTTCATTTATTTTTTATATTGATTCATACTTGCTAATCCTATTGTTTGGCTAATTATCTAAACCTTTAAGTTTATTTTCTTTGCTTCATTGCAAGAATCAAAGTACATGTGTGTTTTTTTGTAAACACATTAGGAGGTGATATTTTCATACTTGGGGGGTTTAGGAACTGAGGAAAGGGTATTATAATGAAAAGTTGTGGTTGGCTATGTATAGCCTTCTCATCAAATTGAGTAATAACCCATTACTCATCAAATTGTTGGTAATAAAACTCATTACCATGTATAGCCTTCTATCGGCAGTTTTTTCTCCCACTATCCATTCCTCCTACATTCATGGCCCTTTAATTTTGTTTTGAATAATCTAACATTTTTTAATATTTATTTATCTATAAATAGGATATTTACCCAATATATTCCTTAGTACATCCATTGTATTTCCCTTTCATATTCCTTTATTTGAATCAAGCACATTGTGACATTGTTGTTCTCAAATATGCAGGTCATCCATATATGGGAAATGTGAGGCATGGAAACTATTTGTTTCTTTCCTTAAGAAAGGTAAAGTCAACTAATAGCGAATACCATTTTTGCCATTTTTTCACTCATTTGTGTGACTATTTCTAGATTCATATTTGTAGTTGAATAAATGGTGCTTCATTAGGCCCCGATGGACAATGGCTACTTATGACGTATATGCTCTTTAGATAAGTAACAACTTTTAAGTCATTTTTACTTTGTGTAATTGCATAAGTCATTCATGTATGTTTTATATTTATATATCATATCAAGAGGTGTATGCAGATAATAAGTAAAAGGAACCCTTTTATATTTATATATCATATCAAGATATGGCCATAGTTATTTACGCGGGAGTCTCTTTTTGTGCTATTTTTGTCAAAATATTTGCCTTTATTCATTATTTTTGTGCTATTTTATGAAGCTAGTATATATATATATATACCCATTTCCATATTATGTAAACACTAGTTATACATATGCACTTTTATAAAATGTAAACACTATTACTTGTTTAGTATTTTATATGAAAATGCAAGTGTGTTAGTAAACTATTGGCTCAAACCATTTATGTATTTTATTTGTTTCGTTAAAATGATTTTTTGTTTGTTATCGACAAAACAATAGAAGATCATAAAATACAAATAAACCTTTTTACGGCTTATTTGTATCAACACATTAGTTTTATTGCTACATTCCAACCTACGGAAATGTGCTTATTAGGATCATTAGACATAGCACCCACATAAGAAACCGACTTCACATTAGTGTCAGTCTTAGGTTGAGGCTGTTTTAAAACATTAGAAGTGTTTGTTACTCCAACATCTGATATGGGTTGCGAATTCACATCACCAGATTGCACAATAGGGGTATCGTGAGAAGTAGCAAAAGAGTTAGTCACATTAGCATTGAACCTAGCAGTAGTAGGAGAGACACGTACACCATCACCCTTAGGCATAATTGCGTCCTTTGTAGTATCATTGATAATTCGTTTTTGTACATAGATATTTTACGAATAAATACAAAGTTATGTATTTCCCGGGTCGTTTTCCCAACAAGGGATGAATGGAGTTTAACAACTCACGTCACGTGATTCGGGATTTGAATGGGTAAAAAGAGAATTTGATGATTTCTAAGCTACGGGGCTAGGAATAATAAAGGGAAGCAATAATAAGAACTAAATCTATGATTAAAACAAAGAATTATAACTAAATATGCAATATTAAACTAAAAACGCGAATAACGTATTTAATAAAACGTAAATTAAAATGCAAACTAAGCTATTTTGACCTCTAAAAATGATCTAATAATTTTCTACAGCTAAGAATGTTGTTTAAAAATTATTGGAAATATAAAACTAATTTTTAAGATTTTACTTGATTTATTTTGAATTAAAAACTAATTTTAAACATTTAAAATAGACTTAAAATGCTAAAAATTATGAAAATATGCAAGAAAATTACAAAACTATTTTTCAAAAATCTAAATTAACTAAAAAGAATTTTAAAAACTGAAATTGCATTTTTATGACTTTTTCTCTAATTATTATGAATTTAAAACTATTTAAAACTAATTAAAATGCTAGAAAATACTATTTAAGCTATGAAAATTCTGGAAAAATACTTTTTAAGACATTTTGTATTTTTCTAAAACTATGAAAATTGAAATTGTATTTTTTGTAACATTTTCTGAATTATTTGGATTAAAAGCTATTTAAAAAGGCTAGAAAATAAATTTAAATGCAGAAAAATAGTAAATGAACAGAGAAAATTATGAAAAATTTCAGAAAAATCTAAAATGTTACTGAGAAGCTAGGAAAAATAATAGAAACTACTTTTGAATATTGGATAAATGATTTGGGCACACAACTGTTATAGAAAGCAATAAGATAATAAGCTTAAGGCCACTAAAAGCTACAATAAGCTACCACAAGCTAAAACTAACCTAAAATATCTGAGAATAAGCTACTGCAACTGATATGGATCCTATGAGCACAAGCTAAAAGCATTTAAGCACAAGTTTAGTTTCAAACTACCTAATGCCAAACGGCCCTCAAGTGCCTACTTTGAGCACTTAAATAGCTGATTTAGAAAAATCCTAAAAATACGCTAAAATTACCTAGTTAACAACCACCAACCCAAGTGCTTAAATCCAAAATTTTAGCTTAAAAGGACTTAACATGAAGGAATTAAAAATCAGAAACATAAGGCCATTAGGACAATAGGAAACTGATGCACAGCAGAAAAGGAGCATATGGGGATGATTGCAGGCAAAAATAAGCTACTCTAAAGAGCTTCTAAAGTGAAATCTGATCCTAGAGTTTACAACCTACCACTACAATCTACTAAGGAACCTAATAGTACAAATAGAAAGCTCAAGTTAACAAGGTGATATGGGGACATATATTGAGTATAAGCAGACTATTAAAGCAAACTAAATAAATTCTAATGACTAAACTAAGGACAAATATGTAAAATCCAATCTATAAGATACCTAAGGAAGCTAAAACTAACCGGATAACATTCTAGATTAAACTAAAATTCACCTTACCAATGAGCTGATATGACGGAATTAAGGAACTGATACACATGGCAATGAAATGACCAATCCACCAACTTTAGAGCAACTGCAACCTATTCAAAAAAAAATTCTGAATTTTTTCCTTTTGGGAATAGTTAAAAAAGCTAATGAAAATACTATTTTTAATTTTTATAAATTTTTATGACAAGTAAAAATGAATTAAAAGGCTTGTGAAAACTAAGAAATAAAACATTTGGGACTGAAATGGACTTTAAGACAGATTTGAAAATTTAGCTTAAAACTTTAAAACTTGACTATGAAACTTAACACTAGATTGAAAAATCATTAAAAACAGTTTCTAACCTCAGCTAACTCAAAATTGAAAGGCCAAATCCATTTTAAACTAAAATTTAGAGCAGAACCAAACACTCCTTAAGTGGAAACTCTTGAATTTTAAACTTAACTATTTAATGAAACTTGACGGAAACTGAATGTAAATGAACTAATTAGCACTAAACTCAACTGAGTAACAATTTGAAATTAGAAAATTTGCCACAAGCTGTTTTGACTTTTAAATTTGACTAACTTTGACTATTGTTGACTTTTTACAAAAATGGAAATTAAGGACAAGGTAAAGGAACAATAAGCTCCTATAAGCTATTTCAAGCTTATTTGAGCTTATATTAAAAATTATTAAAGCTAAGAGTGAATCCAACAGTAATGAGATATTACAGAAAAATTAAAGGTGAAAATTAAAATTTTATTAAAAACTGAAATTACAATTTTGAAATTTAAAATTACAACTAAAAACAGTAAAATGAGAGAAATAAGAAAGTGGTAACAATTTTCTAAAAGCTATGAAAACTGGACGATTTGCTTCTTGTGATGGAATGGGCTATTTATAGCTGATGAGGAGCTTGAGGTTTTATCTTCAAAAGCTTCAGGATCCTTCCCACTTGTAATCTCAGCCATTCAACATTAGCTTCATTCTTAAGCATGATTTGAGAGCGTTGGATCATATGTTATCTCTCACTTCCCACGGATTAACAGCGTGGCAATCCTGACTTGTCAGAGGATGTCAGGAGCTTCTAGAACTTTTTTTAAGCATGGGTGAATTGTATTGATCTGGGTAAAAACGGGGAGGGTGAGTGAATAGTAACCATGGGTAACTTCTGGTTTTGGCGCGTTTAGTTTTTTTCTAGGGTTTATTTTTGGTTGGAAAGGTTATTTGTGTTGACCGGTTATAGGAGTTTGACCATGGGTTAAGAGATGGGCTTGGTTTATTGGTTGGGTCAAGGTGTAAATGGTATATGTTTATTCATGGGCTTGGATTGTTTTTAGTGTAAAGTATAGATTTCAAGGATCATTTATGTAAACTTGTAAACATCAAGGGCTAGGGATGTAATTTTATGAAAGGTAAAGGTATTTTAGGTAATTGGATAAATGGGATTTATGAGGGGCGAAAGTGGTAAAATGGGAAAGTGATGGGTAAAATGTGTAAAATGGTAAAGTTGAAAGGTGTTTGTGAAAATTTGGGATAGTGAAAGTTGAAATGGTGAAAACCCCCCGAACATGTCCTGAAACTTCGTAATTTGACTTTTTAGCATCAAAATCCCTGAAATAGCATCCGACATCGGCTTTTGCACTCTTCTTTCTCTCGTGCTCGGTTTTCTTCGGTTTTGGCTTTCTTTTGTCTGTTTTGTCATATCCGTACCTGCACATGCATAAACTCAAGAAACCAACAAATATTAGACATAAACGGCTCTTTCTTGGTTATTTTGGGTCTATTATGGTACAGAAATGGTATGTGTTTTCGCACATACCAAAATACCCCAGACTAGAAGATTGTCGTGTCCTCACGCAATGTAATCAATTCACGCTTCTAAAACCAAGGATTTCAATCTCTTTCTACTAAACCTATGAAAAGTAGCAAAGATTCCTCAAAAGAGATTAAGAAACCCTAAATTCTAAAAACGCCCGGTTTACCTTTTATTTCACATATAGATATTACGATTAAGCACACTCTGATTATGAGTAACGGTTTGTTGAACTTTCATGTCGATCAATAACTCCAACATTTTTCAAACGACATTTTAGGATCACGGAGTAGGAAACACAACCCAGCGTGAAGTGACCATACGGATAGAATACACCCTCCCTGATTTTTCACAAGTCCCTAAACTAAGCATAAAATCGAAATCATTGTTAAATATGACTTTAGATGCTAACACTACCCATGGAAGTTACTTGTGTAATTACCCTTTGCTCCCATTTTCCTATTTTCCTCTATTTATTTTATTTTTGTGAGAAATGAATTTCTTCAAGTTTCTCGTTTAGATAATTTTTATTCCGATAAAGATATGAAGCTAAGTCGCTAATTAGTTATCCATCTTCCCTCGAAAACCATTGCACACAAGAATGAGGTCCACATCAAGGTCCTAATTTAACACGATTTAAGGAGAATCTCCTTTTTATTACGACCGAAACAACTCATCTACGAGTCCAGAGACAGAGGCTTTTATTTAGATATCTCCCGGATTCAAAGTTTGGCATAACACTTATTTCAGCACATTTGCATTTTTGCAATTTTAGGCCCTTGGTCTTTTCAACCACTAACTCAACGGGATTACCGTTTTATCAGAAGTCTTATTATGACTTTCGATTTTCCTCAACCTTTATAGAAGTCCATGACAATGGGGGTACCGTCGGACATAGAAAAATTTTATGGCTTTGGATTTTTCAACATTAATACATTTGGGCTTTAATTCATGTTAATTTTTGCCAAACTCCGAATCCCACGGCTTTTATAACAATAGAAACAATAGCAGCAAACTATCAGGAATCATTTATCTATTACACCACAACACTGACAGTACCTTGATGTGTACCCAACTCTCATGGGCAAGGATTCTCTAAAGAAGAATAAAGAACTAACTATCGTCGAAAACTTAACATCTCTAATTATTATTTAACAGATATGGGGTGAAACAATCTTGTGGGAACAAAAAGCCATAAGTACCTTTGATGGGCTCTAAAGAGAACCATCTACTCCACGCTTAGCATCTAAACTCATAAGTAACTCTATCATTCCTCGATCTCCGCAAATTTAAAATCTCAAATAATGAGATCCGCGGATGCTTAGCCGATAATTTTATATTATCTATGGTTAAGGGAACAAGCTAGGGCTCAACACGCCCGGTCAAGTCAGAATTCCATTCCTACTCTCACCAGCGAAAAGTCAATGATGAGTGTCTAAATACTCATCATTTTGTACAAATTAAAGCGCAAAACATCGAAAACACTCGAAATGCATCAAATGATAAAATATCACAAATAAGTGTTTTATGTCTTTAAATGCAAAAATATCAAAATCGGTGAAAACGTATCAAGTTTGCATAATTTGCGCTTTAGTCCCCAAGTTTCAAAAGTTGTCAAAACAGGTAAAACCTAAAGTAAACCAAATAAAGAGCAAAATTTTGTCCCTAGATTCTTAAGTTGTCAAAACCGTCCTTGAGAATTAAATTTATAAATTTACAACTTTGGTCCTTTAACTTTCAAAATGACAACTTAGGTCCTTAACTTTCAATAATGGCAAGATAGGTCCCTAAACTTTCAAAGCTTGTCAATTATGGTCCCTTAAAACAAGTTTGGAAATTAGCGGGATTGGTCCTTCTAGTTTGAATTACAACATAGGTCCTTGTTATTATTAAAAACCTTTTTACCTTTGGTCCTTGTCACATGTTGTTTTGAGCCTAAGCCGTGTGACTTTTGGAGAAAAGTCAAATAAGGAAAACCCGCCTAGCCTATCTCCTTCCCCACTTGGCACGAATCCTCTGCAACTCTCAACATATTCCTCCCACTCACCTTATCTCCTCAAAACCCATCCTCATCATCATAACTACTCCACCCCCTAGTAAATCAACAGGTCAAATGGGCTTTTCCCGCCATTTTTGATCCTATGGCTAAAATGCAACCTAGTCATCCAATGGTCTAGATTTTTGATGGGATTCACTCAGAAGAGAGAGACAAAGACTTTGGGTATAAAGAGAAGGCATGAGAAGCAAGCAAAGGCAGTAGATTTTTAGCTTAAAATTTCTTATTGTCGTTTTTCTTGTCAATGTGTTAGTTTAAATTAAAAGTTGTAGTTTCTTGTTCAAAAATGTTAAACTCAAGTTAAATTTGCAGTATTATCAAGTTATAATCAGTGGTTCCAAGTTTTTATCCAATTTCACATTTGTGCTTTACTGTTGAATTTTTCCATTTCAAACTCTAAAACAAAAGCTTCAACTAGCTTTATTTTCTGATCCAATAAGCCTATATGAGCTTCTTATAGCTTTGTATAAGCTTGAGTTTAAGTTTCACTCATCTTGGTACTTAGTCAAAAGAAAGTCAAACTGGGCCAGAATTGTATTCAGAAATGGACATTGGTTGATTTGGCATGGAGATGGGTTGATTTGGGATGATTTAGGTGGAAATATCTAGGATAGAGGTTCTGTAATTGTTTGTTGCATGCCATTGTGGCAGAGGACAAATTGTAATTTAATTTAAAGTTCCTTTGCATTGTCTGATTTTGTAGTTAAAATTGGTTCATTTCTGTTTTAGAAGTTGTAATTAGGTTAAGTAAAAGTAGTTTGATCATTAATATCAGTTTGATCGGTCTAGCTCGCTTCTATTGCAAAACAAGTAGTTATAGGGTGTTTGGATTATTAGCTTAACTGCTTTCAAAGGTTGTTCGATGTTTGAGATAAGTTGGATCATATTTTTTAGTCCATTTATGCTCTTATCTTTCCTAGTTTGGTGCTGCAACCATTCAAAGTCAACATTACATGAATCATCTTGTTATGCTCAATGTTGTGACATTGTATAATCAAACTCTTGTTTTGTGCTAGAAAATCATAAAGTTAGCTATCGTAGTCTTATAACATCATAATACATCATAATTAATCAACAAATTGAGTTCAAATCTCACTAAAGTCAACAAATCGGTTTGTACTCCAAAAGTCAAAATTGGTAAAACACATTTTTCACCAACTGCAAGTATTTTTCCTTGATTCATTTTTGGATCAAATTAAGAAGACTTGGCATTCTAAAAAGTTCACCGGTCTTTTCACTTATTAGCATTTTAGTATAATTTTGCAATTTTGTAAAGCCCCAAACAAGCTCATCTTTTGGCTCTAAGTGCCCTGCTCCAAGCATAGTTGAAGCCGAGTTTTCTCAAGAAGTTCTGAGACATTGCAGGGGCTTATAAAAGCTTCCAAGGTCTAATTCTTGGTTTGATATGTCTCAACCAGGTCTTCATTAAGTTCCAAGTGCTTGTTTTCTGTTTTAGCTTAATAGGTGGCTTGTGCTTATGCTTAAAGTAAAGCACCGAAACATCTTTAGCTTAAAGCTCAAAACATCAAATCTGTTGCAACTTGCATTCTAGTGGTTATGGTCAGTTGATTCTAGTTGAAATTGGTCATTTTAGCTCATAGTAGCTTCATTTGATTTGGAGCTTGTTTGTGTACATTGGCTTATTTGAAGTCTTATTGAAAAGCACTTGGTATTCATTTCATAATCTCACACACAAGCCCATGTTTTCTATTTTTCCTAGATTCAAGTATATTATTTTAGAGTTTTCCGAAATTTTCAGATTTTTCCAAGTTGTTTTGCTATTTTCCTAATTTAAAGTAGTTTTAATCATTTTAATTAGCTTTTAATATAAAAATTGAAAAGGTTCAAAAATTAATTTTCAATTTTCTTAAGTTTAGATAAATATAAAAAGTAAAAAAGTAATTTTTCAGATTTTCATAGTTTATTTTGTAATTTTAATAATTTAATTAGTTTTAATAGTTTAAAATTCCTAGAAAATAGAAAATTAATCGAAAATTACAAAATAGTTTTGAAAATTCTATTTTGATATTTTAGACTTTTCCAATTCATAATTTATTTTTCTAGGTTTATTTCCTATTTTCTTGTAATTTAGGTAATTAATTAATAGTTAAAATAGTTTTTAATTAATAATAATTAGATAATTAGTTGTAAATTAATTTTCTTTTCTAATAATTTTCTTTTATCATTAGGTTTATAAAAATATCATTTCATATTTTTAGGGTTAATATTGTGTAAGTTTCACGTTTTTTGTTTTAGACGTCGCGTAGTTTTTAATTAAGTTTTATTAAAACAAAAGAACAAAAACATCATTTTAATTATAGTGATAGCGCTTATTTAATAGATTTTATCTTTTAGATTTCCTTTAATTTGCATTTAAGCCGTTGTAATTTGTTGGCTTTTTCCGTAGTTATAATCATAAATCAAATCTACGTATCCATTCAAATCTTACCGATCACTAAACGTTTGACTATTCTCGCACGGCTCGTTGGGACTTAACGACTGGGAAACACTATACTCTCACGGACTTCATTGTATTGGTTTTGAGCGGTTTTAAGTGCATTACGGTTAGCCATTCACAGTGGCTAGCTTGTGACTAGACTTGACTAGTTCAAAGACCAATCAAATTTTGGCGCCACGCGGGAGTGTGCTAATTATCCCACGTTTAGCGTATTAGTGATTTGAATAATCACTCCTTGTTCATACCATCTATCTATATCTATATATATTTCTATAAAAATCCAAAACCCAAAAATGACCAAAACGATAAAACACAAAAAATATTTTCTTTTGTTTCTATATATGTATCAAATATAAAAATACAAAAAGAATTGTCGTTTTCGAGTTTAATAATAACAACTTAAAAGATTACCACCATGAACCAAGGCAAAGGCACTACCTAACCTGGGGTGCGACCATAATAAGTTCCCCAACCAAAGATTTAAAACTTGCCTTTGTGTCCTTGATAGTGGTGTACCTTTTTCAAAGAAGCCACTCATCTTGTGATTATTGGTTTAAGTTCCTTTGTTGTTTTGCCTCGATCTTGTTTTAATTGGATTTGTTGTTATATATACTTGTCGAACCGTAAAACCCAAAAAGATTCTTCTTACCCAATTTTCACCAATTTCATAATTCCTTCCTTAACTCCGAGATCCTTTAGAGTTATCTCTAGTGCATCTGCGTTCTTCTAGATCATTGAGTCCTTTTCGTGATCTAGCGAAATTCTAAGACGACGTTCTCGTGAGCGTCTTTGCCCAAATAGTCGAACCCGAGATTCGCACTAATTCAAACAAAATGGCGCATTTAACGCGTTTATGGCGGAAATGCTCCAAGCACCCACGAGGGTTATGGAGATGCCATCATTCTACCAATAATCAACTCGATCACTTTGAATTGAAGACACATTTGATCACACTTGTGTCTACAAATCAATTCCACAGGTTTGATCGTGAAGACCGTATGCACACATCCGTTGGTTTAACAAGTTGACTTCAACTATCAATTACAAGGATGTGCCACAAAAAGTCATCAAGTTGATGCTATTTCCATTCTCACTTGAGGGGACGGCCGATTTGGTGGAAAAAGAACCCCTCGATCCATCGAAACTTGGGAGGAACTTGTTCAAAGTTTGTCAATCATTTCTTTCCTCCATCAAAGACGACTAATCTTAAAATGAAATTTCTGGATTTCGTCAAAATTTCGATGAAAACTTTGGAGAGGCATGGGAGAGATTCAAAGATCTCCTCAGGAAATGCCCTCACCATGAATTCACGGAGCTTCAACAAATCAATATCTTTTACAATGGGTTGAATGGTAACGATCAAGATTCCTTGAATGCAGCCGCAGGTGGCAATATCTTGAATCGTAAGCCTAAAGATGTGATTGAAATTTGCGAGCAAAAATCGAAAGTTCCTATTTCTCGCAACAAAGTCAATACTCCGAACACTCCCCGCTTCACATCCAATAACTCTTACAGTTAGCAGCCCGATAGTCGCTTAACGGATGCTATCCGTTGTATGATTAAGGATGTTAAGGAAATCAAAAGCGAGATTCATAAACCGGAACCGTCAAAGCCGTAAACAAGGTGTGTGAAACTTGTAGTGGTCCACACGCGTATTATGATTGTCAAGCAACCGATGCTTCCTTTACCAAGCTCCGTAGCTTCGTAAACCACAATCAATACCACCACAGGTGATCCTCACTACTGCACCTAGCGATGACACCACCGGTTTTCCTCCTGTACAAAACCATGGCAATCAAAATCGCTTTGTTCGAATCAAGGACAAAATTTCAATAACTCTCAAAATTTCAATCAAAACAGAACAATCACAACCCACCATATCAAGCTCCAAATCAACAAGTTATCAACAACCTTCTCATGCTCCCCACCAAATGACTTCATGAAAATTACCGAGTCAAGCATACGTTCAATGCAAACTCGGATCAATAACATGAGGGTTGAGCTAAAGAAGGAAATTGATACCACAATGTCTCTACAGACAAATGAGTTAAAGAATATGATGGCGGTTTCATGAACATGAATATGAACCAAGCTTCATCATCTTACGGAGGACTCCCAAGCAATACAGATTACCAATCCCAATGCCGAGTTGAAGCCGTCACCACCGTGGTGGTAAGGCGCACAATGGACCTTCGACTCCATGCCCTCCTCCCGTGGCAATGAGTCAAGTTACCAAGGATACAACGGACAAGGTGCAATTCTCAAGCCCACGGTACAAGACACGTCCCACCTTCGGTAGTCCAACCTTAAACCGAACCCAAGTTACGAAGAAAATCCCGAGCACGAAAATACTTCCATCCCGGCTCAAAGTCTAGTCGACTTCCCACGCATCAAGAATGAATGATGAGAAGCTCAAAGACGAAACAAAGAGCAAATGGAAAATTTTTCCAAATCTTCAATGAGCTACACTTTGATATAAGCTTCGTTGATGCTCTCGTTCTAATGCCTAAATTTGCATCCACGCTTAAAGGCTTCTTGAGCAACAAAGATAAGTTATGCGAGATGGCGAAAACCCTCTAAATGAGCAATGCTCGCCGCCATTCTTAATAAGCTTCCAAAAGCTTGAAGACCCGGCCGGTTTTAATCCCGTGTGATTTCTTGGGATGTTTCAATGCTCCGCCTGGCCGATCTTGGCGCTAGCATTAACCTCATGCCACTCTCAAGATGGAAGAAAGCGTCCTTCCCGAACTTTCATCCACTTGTATGACACTCGAGCTAGCGGACCGCACCATAACTCGTCCACTTGGTATGGCCGAGGATGTCGTGATGAAAGTGGGAAAATTTCACTTTCATGCCGACTTTGTTGTAGTTGACTTGATGCGCATCCTAAAGTTCCCTCATCTTAGGAGAGCTTTTAAGAGCAGTCGTGCTCGATTGATGTGTTTCTTTGAAGAGTTGACCATACGGGTTGACAACGACGAGCTCACGTTAAATATCAATCAATTCCAAACCTCTGTATAAACAGTGTTGCCACAATTGATCAAAGATCCGAAGATTCAATGCAACACTCTCAATTTCACGGTTAAGAGGAGTTTTCAAAACGTCTTTGAGCTCAAAGCTTTGAAAATTACCCTGGTTCAAACAAATGGTTTGAAAGTTTGTCGGGGGAAGTCAAGAGTGTTCTTGATGATGACGATGATCTAGAATCGGAGACTTCATCGGAGTGGAGAAATCACATTATATGGAAGAGAGAAATCACATTATATGGAAGAAACGGAATAAAGATTTTGATAACGATTAAGATCCATTCTTCATCTTCAAAAGAAAATTTTATATAATCCTTAATTTTATTTTGATCATTTAAGCTCAAAGCGTGATTTTAAAAAACCTTGGGAGGAAGAGACGGGGTGATGTCATCAATAACGAAACTCTTTTGAGAGAGCTGCTCTTCCCCCAAACTAAAATCTTCCTCAAGATCAAAATCGAAACGATCATACTCCGGAGGAGATATGACATGAAAGAGTTCATCGGAGAACTCCTAGAGATAAATATCATTAATCTTTTGTGGCGGCTCATTTAACGGATCTTCATTCAACAAACTTTCAATCTCTCTTAAATTGGCTTCAAAATCAAACGCATCGTCCTCACTTCCCGGTGGAAGAGGATCGATGCGAGCGAGTTCATCAGCGAACTCCTTGAGAAGTAAATCAAGAGACGAATCCTTGAGCTCGGGCTCCGGAGGATTTCCATTAGACAACTCTACTTCTTTAATTTCTTCAATCGAGATAAACGGAGGTGGGATTTGTGCGGTACTTTGTAGACTATGAATTTGAACCTTTTCCATTATGGTCTCCGTGTCGGACTCATCACTTTCCTCATGAAAGATATGATTGTCAAAATTGAGAGTACATTCAGAATCGAATTCAAACAAAGGATTTATGAAGGTCATTTTGAAAGTTTCTGAAATCAAATCGAAAGGTGTCTCAGATACCCTTGGGATTGGAACAAGGTCATCAATACTCTCAAGAGGAGTGCATTCGACTTCCTTGTCCCCCATTGACAAGGTATCCGGAAGTTTGTTAATGAGCGGATCGATCTTTACGTTCTCATCTTCAATCGGTTCATCGTCATCACTCTCGTCAGAGTCGGAATAGTAAAAAGTGGGTGGATGACTCGGTCTTTGTTGACTGATATAGCTTTCTTGTTTGCCAAAGACGTCAATTTGAGCACTCATAACAGAAATTTTCTCGAAATAATGATCACTCAACATAGTGGTAGAATCGTAAGGAACGTCAGCTTCCCACTGATAACGATGTTGCGTCATATTCTCTATCAAATCGTAAGCTTCTTGAGGGGTCTTCCGCATGAGATTTCCACCAGCTACAAACATGATTTTGTCTCGATCAGTCATAGTGATACCATGATAAAGGGTTAGGATTTGATCAAGAAGCAAAATTCGGTGATCGGGACATTTCTGTAATAACGATTTGAATCTTTCCCAAGCTTCAAATACGGATTCCTTGGGTAATTTCCGGAAATTAAGAATTTATTTCCTCAACTGCATCGTTTTCGAACATGGAAAGTATTTTGAAAGAAACTTGCGAAACATCTCTTCCCAAGTATGAATTGAATGTTTTTCAAGGGTGTAAAACCAAGATTCAGCTTTGTGGGTTAAAGAGAATGGAAAGAGATTCAATCGGATATCATCTTGAGAAACGCCACGTTGCTTCACGGATTGAGTGATAGATAAAAACTTGTTCAAGTGCTCATTAGCATCTTCGTCGTGAAATCCATGAAATTGACAATGCTGTCGAAGAAGACGAACCATACGATTTTTCAATCTAAACTTGGTTCCCGGAATGATCGGTCCTCCTCGACCGATAAGTGATGAACGATAGAAATCCTCCATTGTCCGAGGATCATGGGGATCAAATGGTGAGAAATTGAACACTGTGGAGTATTAAACAATTTAGAGGGTAAAGAGATAAGAATTAAACATTCAGTGGAAATCGAATATTTTTTTTTGGGTTTTAAAAGAAAGAAAACATAAAAGGAAAACAAATTTTGAAAATGAAAATCTTTTTGGGTTTTTATGAAATATAGATTTACAAAAACAATAACTTCTCGGGGAAGGATCTTAAAAAACACGCGAATCGAGACGGAATCGAAAAACTCACTACTTGCCCTCCCCGGCAGCGGCGCCATTTTGATAATTCATTTTCGTACAGAGATATTTTCCGAAGAAATACAAAGGTATGTATTCCCCGGGTCGTTTTCCCAAAGAGGGATGAATGGAGTTTAACAACTCACGTCGCGTGATTCGGGATTTGAATGGGTAAAAAGAGAATTTGATGATTTCTAAGCTACGGGGCAAGGAATAATAAAGGGAATCAATAATAAGAACTAAATCTATGATTAAAACAAAGAACTATAACTAAATATGCAATATTAAACTAAAAACGTGAATAACGTATTTAATAAAACGTAAATTAAAATGCAAACTAAGCTATTTTGACCTCTAAAAATGATCTAATAATTTTCTACAGCTAAGAATGTTATTTAATAATTATTGGAAATTTAAAACTAATTTTTAAGATTTTTCTTGATTTATTTTGATTTAAAAACTAATTTTAAACATTTAAAATAGACTTAAAATGCTAAAAATTATGAAAATATGCAAGAAAATTACAAAAATATTTTTAAAAAATCGAAATTAACTAAAAAGAATTTTCAAAACTGAAATTACATTTTTATGACTTTTCTCTAATTATTATGAATTTAAAACTATTTAAAACTACTTAAAATGCTAGAAAATACTATTTAAGCTATGAAAACTCTGGAAAAATACTTTTTATGACATTGTTATTTTTCTAAAACTATGAAAATTGAAATTGTATTTTTCGGAACATTTTCTGAATTATTTGGATTAAAAGCTAATTAAAAAGGCTAGAAAATGAATTTAAATGCAGAAAAATAGTAAATGAACAGGGAAAATTATGAAAAATTCCAGAAAAATCTAAAATGTTACTGAAAAGCTAGGAAAAATAATAGAAACTACTTTTGAATGCTGGATAAATGATTTGGGCACACAACTGTTATAGAAAGCAATAAGATAGTAAGCTTAAGGCCACTAAAAGCTACAATAAGCTACCACAAGCTAAAACTAACCTAAAATATCTGAGAATAAGCTACTGCAACTGATATGGATCCTATGAGCACAAGCTAAAAGCATTTAAGCACAAGTTTAGTTTCAAACTACCTAATGCTAAACTACCTCAGTGCCTACTTTGAGCACTTAAATAGTCGATTTAGAAAATCCTAAAAATAAGCTAAAATTACCTAGTTAACAACCACCAACCCAAGTGCTTAAATCCAAAATTTCACTAAAAGGACTTAACATGAAGGAATTAAAATCGAAACATAAGGCCATTAGACAATAGGAAACCGATGCTGCAGCAGAAAAGGAGCATATGGGGATGATTGCAGCAAAATAAGCTACTCTAAAGAGCTTCTAAAGTGAAATCGATCCTAGAGTTTACAACCTACCACTACAATCTACAAAGGAACCTAATAGTACAAATAGAAAGCTCAAGTTAACAAGGCGATATGGGACGGATATTGAGTATAAGGCACTATTAAAGCAAACTAAATAAATTCTAATGACTAAACTAAGGACAAATATGTAAAATCCAATCTATAAGATACCTAAGGAAGCTAAAACTAACCGGATAACATTCTAGATTAAACTAAAAATCACCTTACCAATGAGCTGATATGACAGAATTAAGGAACTGATGCACAGGGCAATGAAATGACCAATCCACCAACTTTAGAGCAACTGCAACCTATTCAAAAAACATTTCTGAATTTTTTCCTTTTGGGAATAGTTAAAAAAGCTAATGAAAATACTATTTTTAATTTTTATAAATTTTTATGACAAGTAAAAATGAATTAAAAGGCTTGTGAAAACTAAGAAATAAAACATTTGGGACTGAAATGGACTTTAAGACAGATTTGAAAATTTAGCTTAAAACTTTAAAACTTGACTATGAAACTTAACACTAGATTGAAAAATCATTAAAAACAGTTTCTAACCTCAGCTAACTCAAAATTGAAAGACCAAATCCATTTTAAACTAAAATTTAAAGAGAACCAAACACTCCTTAAGTGGAAACTCTTGAATTTTAAACTTAACTATTTAATGAAACTTGACGGAACCGAATGTAAATGAACTAATTAGCACTAAACTCAATCGAGTAACAATTTGAAATCGGAAAATTTGCACTGTCGCTTTGACTTTTAAATTTGACTAACTTTGACTATTGTTGACTTTTTACAAAAATGGAAATTAAGGACAAGGTAAAGGAACAATAAGCTCCTATAAGTCGTTTCAAGCTTATTTGAGCTTATATTAAAATTATTAAAGCTAAGAGTGAATCCAACAAAGAATGAGATATTACAGAAAAATTAAAAGTGAAAATTAAAATTTTATTAAAAACTGAAATTACAATTTTGAAATTTAAAATTACAACTAAAAACAGTAAAATGAGATAAATAAGAAAGTGGTAACAATTTTCTAAAAGCTATGAAAACTGGACGATTTGCTTCTTGTGATGGAATGGGCTATTTATAGCTGATGAGGAGCTTGAGGTTTTATCTACAGAAGCTTCAGGATCCTTCCCACTTGTAATCTCAGCCATTCAAAATTAGCTTCATTCTTAAGCATGATTTGAGAGCGTTGGATCATATGTTATCATCTCACTTCCCACGGATTGCCAGCGTGGCAATCCTGACTTGTCAGAGGATGTCAGGAGCTTCTAGAACTTTTTTTAAGCATGGGTGAATTGTATTGATCTGGGTAAAAACGGAGAGGGTGAGTGTATAGTAACCATGGGTAACTTCTGGTTTTGGCGCGTTTAGTTTTTTTCTAGGGTTTATTTCTGGTTGGAAAGGTTATTTGTGTTGACCGGTTATAGGAGTTTGACCATGGGTTAAGAGATGGGTTTGGTTTATTGGTTGGGTCAAGGTGTAAATGGTATATGTTTATTCATGGGCTTGGATTGTTTTTAGTGTAAAGTATAGATTTCAAGGATCATTTATGTAAACTTGTAAACATCAAGGGCTAGGGATGTAATTTTATGAAAGGTAAAGGTGTTTTGGGTAATTGGATAAATGGGATTTATGAGGGGCGAAAGTGGTAAAATGGGAAAGTGATGGGTAAAATGTGTAAAATGGTAAAGTTGATAGGTGTTTGTGAAAATTTGGGATAGTGAAAGTTGAAATGGTGAAAACTTCCCGAACATGTCCTGAAACTTCATAATTTGACTTTTTAGCATCAAAATCCCTGAAATAGCATCCGGCATCGGCTTTTGCACTCTTCTTTCTCTAGCGCTCGGTTTTCTTCGGTTTTGGCTTTCTTTTGTATGTTTTGTCATATCCGTACCTGCACATGCATAAACTCAAGAAACCAGCAAATATTATACATAAACGGCTCTTTCCTGGTTATTTTGGGTCTATTATGGTAAAGAAATGGTATGTGTTTTCGCACATACCAATCATCAACAATAGCAGGTCCATGAGTAGGATTAATGTTCCCAGAAGTAAAGTTATATGATGTATCAGTAACCTCAATCACACCAGGCGAAGGGAAATTTGCAGTAGACTTACTTGTATCATTAACAGTAGACTTACTTGTATCATTAGCAGCCTACGCATTTTCCTCCACATCCAAACCATGAAGACTACTAGGGATCATCAATGAATAAGTTTTTAATTCCTCAAGGCTAGTAGTTGAATCATTTACATTAGCATGAAGACCAGATGTCACACCCCCAAAATGGGTCGCATAGAATAGTAACTGGGGCGTGACTTTCATGGTACAAAGCTACAGTTATATCGAACGACCTACATCAGTCATTTAGAAAATCATTCGTTTGATTCATTAAAGCAATTCAGAGTTCACAAAAGTTAGGTCTCAATAGTTTTTACCAAAAGTAAAGAAATAAGTTTTAGTACAATCAAATGAATGTGTTAAATGCAGGAAATCTTCGTGAATGTAGTCGCCAATGACGACCAAAAGAAAAGACTCCATGAAGTGCAATCAAGCAAGCTAAGCACCTGAGAAAATACATGCTAAAATGTCAACATAATGTTGGTGAGTTCATAGGTTCAATTTAATGTAAAATCATGCACGGAACACAAGATTTAAGTAGTATAAAATTAAATACAATTGCACTAAGCTCATGACCCCGATGCTTAACGTATTTGGTATGCAATCATGCATAAATGCCCCAAACAAGTGTTTGCTAGACACTTAATGTAAACCTCAAATTCCATGCATTCTTTTGTCCATTTGGAGTAACCCAACCCAAACGGGGTGTCAACCCAATAGATCTATTCACAACATTCGCACTTTCATGTAATTAATAGTTCATGATAATGGTGGGGACTTAAATGGCTATGTGGTAACCTAGGAAATGTAACAGTTTTGTACTTGTGTTCGCATAAAAACAAGCAATGTATCCTCACCCTGAGAATTTGGAAAATATTGTAAACAAGTAAAAAAGGGGCTATGAAACTTACCTCAGTAAAGATTTCCGGCAGCCTTTTCCCTTCCTATTTCCTATCAAAACATGGCCTGTTAACCGCCTCTCTTTTATTCATCACGAATATTATGCAATCGGTTAAGAGGTTGTTATCATTTGGGAAGGGCATGCTACACTATCCTTTGAATTTTTTTGGGGATCGCTCTTACTATCTAAAACCCTAATGCGTTTCTTTTTTCTTGATTCTGTTTTGTCTCTTTTATGAGACGGACGGGATCGTTGTATCTAGGGTTTGGATATTTGGTTCATGAGGGATCGATCGTTTGTGGTATCTGATATACTCCATTATGATCGATCATTTATCTCCGCACTTGCCTTTTTGTTATCATGCCGCCATGACTTTACTCCTTCTACGGTGTGTTATCCCTTCGAGTTAAGTTTTTCTGATTACGGGTTCTGTTTTTCTATTCTCGGGAGTTGTTTCCATGTTGTATTTTCACAGTTCTGGGTTCCTAGTATTTTACATGCTTGTTGTTACTCCTTGCTACATATATTTTATATATATATATATATATATATATATATATATATATATATATATATATATATATATATATATATATATATATATATATATATAGGTGTTTCTTGTGAGAAGTCTAATTTTTGTGAGAACGCGAGAAGAGATCCTAGCCCTCCATCTAATCCCTCATTTTTTTAGATCTAATGGCTAAGATTAACCCTAATACTTAACTAAAAATACAATAAACAAAAGGCATTTCATCCTTTTTCTTTTACACTACTACAAAAGGAAAAAAAAACACACACACATCTCACTTTTAAGTGTGAAACCTGACAATTGCTCTCTCAAAAATTCTAACGGTAAAACCGTCGAGAGTGTTCATCCCATTCACCACCACGTTCACCACTTCAATTATCACGATCACTGCCATCCACCATCCTCCACCGATAATCATCATCACATCAACATCACTTCATCATCAGCAACATCATCGCTTATCACACCCCACCATCGTAATTAATCGTTATAACAACATATTCTTTGAATCGAGTTGAATCAACGACTATATTAAATTGAGGTATCGTGTAAGTATGGATTAAGTTTTTTACTCATATTGTTTTTTTTATTTAATGATTATAGAAAAATTATTTTTTGTGTTATATAATTTTAG
>CM040245.1:188451366-188545811 GCA_022545495.1 Chrysanthemum lavandulifolium | reverse complement strand
GGAAGAAAGAAAAGAAGCCTTGACTCCTCTTTCTTGAGAGAGAATTTGTGTGTCACTGAATTTAGCAAAGATTGATATCCACCCCATCTCCTATGCGTTCTCGTGTGGTCTCTTGGGAAGGAGAAAAGAAAATATGAAAATGATAGATCTGCAATCAACTCTCTACTTGTTTGACCTTGTGCAAAAATGGAGATGGATCGATTTATTTTCAAGGATTTGGAAGATGAGGTTTTGAGATGGAAAAAGGATGAACATGCTTTTACCAGAATAAGAATGAGAGATAATTAAAAAAAAATATAATGGGGCGGTTTTATTATTAGTGGGTGAGTCAAAGTGTAAACGTGGTACCTTGTGCTGTTAAAACCATAGAATTGTGTTTCTAGGAGCGTGTTTATAATCCTAAAATAAAAATAGAATTATTTACTCCGAATATAATTATGAAACTTCAACTGGTATTAAAGCATTGTCGGTACGCGTACGAATTCGTTTTTGAGTTGTAACGGTCAGTAATTGCCACCAAATTAATGTTTCCCAACTTCTGATGAAATAAACTATTTCATTAATTAAGTACAATGTTGGGAAAATCACGGGTTATCATAGTCTACCACCCTTAAAAGAAATCTTGTCCGCAACATTCAGTTCATTTTGGTCGTTGGGGTGGCGTCATAGAGCAGATGTGGATACTTTTGGCGGATCTGGTCTTCTTTTTCCCAAGTGATTTCGGGTCCTTTTCGAGAATTCCAGTGGACCTTGACGATGGGAGTTTAGCTTTGCTTTAATTGCTTGACATTATGGCCCATGATTTCCACTGTTTCTTCCATAAAATTGAGTTTGTCATCAAGTTGAATTTCTTCTAAAGGTATAATGAGTGACTCATCAGATAGGCACTTCTTGAGGTTGGAAACGTGAAATGTATTATGAACACTACTGGGTTCTGGCGGGAGTTCAAGACGGTAAGCCACTGGGCCGAATCTAGCCAGAATCTTAAATGGCCCAATGTACCTTGGGTTTAACTTACCACATTTCCCAAATTGTATCACACCCTTCCATGGCGATACTTTCAACATGACCCTGTCCCTAACTTGAAATTCCAAGGGTTTATGCCTCAAGTCAGCGTAACTTTTTTGTCGGTCTCGGGCGGCTTGAAGTATGTTCCGAATATGAATAATCTTCTCGGTTGTCTCGTGGACAAGCTCTAGACCTATGAGTTGGGCGTCTCCGACTTCTGCCCAACAAAAAGGTGATCGACACTTTCGACCATATAGTGCCTCAAATGGAGTAGCCTTTATGCTCGTGTGGTAACTGTTGTGTTGGATCAATATACTCTGACCAAACTAACTATGTAGCTTGTAAGGGTTTAGCAACCTTGGATAAATCCTAAATTACTAACAATGAAACACTGATGTAACTCTATTAAGTATGCGGAAACTACTTCAATAAAGCTAAGAAGAATAACTTTAAACTTCAACGATTATATTAAAACTTTGAACCTGCTTGTTATACAGATTCACTAACAACCTTAATAAATCTAATATCGTACTTGCATGTAAGTTGTATCTCTAATATTTTCTAATGTTGCGTACCTCTAATGCGAATCTAAGGGTCCTTTTATAGGCATAAGGAGTACCCTAGTCGGTTTACAATTACAATCCTTGTACGACAAGTAATACTAATTCTAATCTAAGAATATTCTAGAATTACATAATAGTCCTTGAACGATTTGCATAGATCCTTTAGCCTTTGCGATACTTTGACGTGAGCGATGCTTTGACTTTCATTAAGCAGTACTTTGACTTTCTTGACACTTTGACTTTCTTGATGCTTTGAATTTCTTGATGCTTTGACTTTCTTCAATACTTTGTATTTTATATCCAACAATCCTCCCCAACTTGAATTCTACTTGCTTGATTTCAAGTTCCTTTATATCTTCTTTAACATCTTTGTCTTCAAGGAAAGATTGTGTCTTTATCTTGATTTGTCTTGTACTTTTTGTGCTTGTATTATCATCATCAAAGTAGTCTTTATAAGCAATCCTTTTAGCAATCATTATCGGCAACCTTCATCTTTTGACTTCTCGGTAACATATGGCAAATTGTACATCGGATCGTAAGTTTGGACTATTTTCATCACTTCCGGTGTGTTAACTCTGTGAGAGGTGAATCATTGAAAATTTAATGGATTTTGATGTGTCTTTACCAAATCCATTAACTCTGGAGTAGCCAATGTTTAGGTGTGTAAAACCATGGTACATTGATAACCATGTGATTTTAGCAAATCATCGACTATCAGCGGTTTGTTAAGTCTTTACCAATAGCCGTTTGCTTTTGGACTAGTTAGTTCTTACAACCATGGTGAAATAATTACCATATAAATGGTTTTTCCACAGCCTTTACCACAAGCCATTTTCTTGTAGGCTATCCAACTCTTCACTATTACAGATATGGTGAGTTGAAAACCATATAATTTTTAGTAAATTGTCAACTAAAAACGGATTTGATAATCACATCAGAGCCGTAACCTCATGATGAGTCAAACTCTTTCTTGTCTATATAACATGGTGAGTTGATTACCATCACGTGTTACTCTCAAAACAATTTGTTGTTGTTATCTTGTGCTTCAAAAAGTATTTTGCACTTCACAAAAATTGCTTATTTATTTTTATTAAAAGACTTTTACTGGTTTTGAGCTGCAAACAGTACTTTGAGAAATCTTGTTTGTCCAAGTGATACTGAATAAAATCTTGATTTTTCAAAAGATTTATATTATAAAAACCATACGATAATTATGCATCATCATCGCTAACTTTCTGTCCATTTGATGAACAACTCAATCACCATAAAAGTTGTTTCATTCTCTGCTCAACCACCATACCATGATCTAGCATTACGATCATAAGATCTCTTGTCGTGAATATCTTCTTTACGCTAGCATGTGAATCATGGCCCCATCTTCTAACTCCAAAACATGCACTCCTGATTCTTCAAAGAATCTCGACTAGTAATCTCCCAAACTTCTTGGTTGTTCAGTTGCATCGATGCTTGTTTATTACATCTTCGAGATAGTTATAAGATCTCCCAACAAGACTAAGCCAACTCAGGTTGATGGAAAATGCTCAAAATATTCTTGCACTAGTTGATACAGATGAAACAGATCTTCTCTATCTATCATATGCAGTATATCCCACAACAGATTAAACACTCTAAAGCTTTCATCTTCTCTATGGAACATAAGATAGTCTCCTTCCTTTGATTCTACAACTTCAAATGTAGACATCTTAGACTTCTTCTCAGCAACTTCTTTTGACTTAGGATGCTCAAAATCTACAACTCTTAGATAATTCCTCAGCACATCAACTGTATCTGTTCTCAATTGTATCTTCTTTGATAGCTGTTCATCATCAGTTGTTCTCTTTCTCTTTAAACTTCTTTTTCTTGCATCCTCATTATGCTTTTCATCATCAAAAGGAATAATACCTTCCAGTTCCTTTTGATAAGCTTCTCTAACAGCATCATACAAGTCTTTCATCTCTAAATATTTCAACTTATGTAATCCAATATATCCTCGACCCTTCAGATAAGCCATCATGGCATTCCTTTCTTTAGCAATACTTTGTGGTCTTTTTGGTATAACAGGAATAGGTTGCTTCACTAGTAGAATGATCTCAGCATCTAATTCAGCTTGTAACTTTCTAGCAGCTTTTTCATTTTTAGTTACCTCAATATCTCTTAATTCTGCAAAGTCAGCTTCTTCTTTTTCTTTGTCTATACCATTTTACCTTTTCCTTTATCTTTTGGATCTAACTCTTGAGTAGGTTGAGAAGATTGCAAGACTTGAGGTTGTTGTTGTTCAATACCAGGAATACTAATACCTCTTGGTCTTGACATGTTGAGCATTATCTGAGCAATGGTCTCATCATCACTTGCAGTATGTTCTACTTTAGATGTACCAGCTTCTTCTTCATGTAAGACTGTTGAAGGCCCAGCTTCTTCATCAAAATTTAGGGTTCTTGGTGTAATGAGCTCTTGCCTAAAAGTTCCTTGAAGAGCATTACCTTGATCACCAGCACCTTGATCACCCGTACTTTGAGGCTCAGTACCTTGAGGCTCATTTTGCTCAATTTTCTCAGCTTCTTTATGTGAATCAACATAAGTATCAGCATCAGGTTCTTCATCTACATCTTTAGCATCTTCATTCAAATTCTCTTGCTCCAAATTCCTCCCCAATTGGAATGAAGACTGCTTTCTAAGCCTCTTTCCCTTAGAAACCTTCTTAGGTTTCTTTCCTTTCTTCTTCTGAGACTTGACCCACAACCTGTGATGTTGAACTAATGGCCAGACAAAGTTTTTCAATCTTCTAAACTTGGTGTTCAGCTTCAAAAGTTGTGCAGCTTGAGCTTCATAATCTTTCTTCAATCTCAATAGTTCCCTTGTCAAAGCATAGTTATCCAGAACCTTAACCTCATAAGCCATAACTCCCTCATCTCCTCCAGATGTTTGAGACCCATCTGTGGAAGTATAATCATTGGGAGATGATGGTGGGTTGACATCTGGTTCTGAATCATCATGGGCAATACCTTGCAGAGGTGCAGTACTTTCCCTTGAAGTAGTATGTTGAGGCACTTCAGGTTCTGGGGATGAAGCAGTATGTTGAGAAGCAGTACCTTCCCTTGAAACTGAAGGCTCATGATCTTCACTAGAAGCGGCTTCATCTCTAACAGCTTGTACTACCTCCATCATGTGAACAGTTAATGGTGTATCCCTCCCAGAAAACTTGTCACTCTTTCTAGCCATGAAAGTATGTCACACCCCAAAATATCGCGGTGAACGATAGTGTCATTGGGGTATGACGTCATAGCACAAAGTATGGATCGACGACCTCTATAATGAGGCGTTTGAAAAGTTTACCATTCGATAAATAAGTTAAAGTTTACACAACAAGAAATTCCAAAGTTTGATAATACACAAAGAGTTTACAAAACATGTCGAATGGTAATTGTTAAAAGCACAAGACTCCAATGTATGCCATGCGACCCAAAAGCTCCATGAAATGCTATCACCTTAAGACCTGAGATAAACATGCTAAAAAGTGTCAACACAATGGTTGGTGAGTTCATAAGTTTGTTGAAAATGATTTGAAAAGTCTATAAGAAATGTTGATGCAGCAAGGCCTTGTAAATCCACTCGGTTCAAGTTCCGCCCATACAAAACTTGCAACTGTGTGTTTACAATCCATTGCCAAAATATGGAATTGTCAATCTTGTTTGTAAGTAGGACATAGGTGCATCGATATATACATGAACTTAATGCAAAGAATCATGACCAATTGAACCTCTTGACGAGTCTAACTTGTTTGTAATGTTTCATTGAATAACAGATTATATTCACCCCAGTCACGTCATCATGGACCAAGGGTGGGCGTCGACCGATAGTACTACCAATACCTCTCTGCGGCCCTCCAGGAGTTAACCGATTGCTAAAGTATGTATGTTGAAGCATAATTGAAAACAAGTTTAGCACATTAAGGCACATATCGCAATAAACCACACCTAATGTCCAAAGTGTATAAGAAGTATAATGCAACACAATTGTATAAATGGTTTGAGTATTCGCAAGAGTGAAACAAGTGTTTAAGCATGTATCTCCCCCAAATAGTTTGTAAGAATTTAAACGGGTAAAAGCGGGGTATGAATTCACAGTAGTATGTCAAAGTTTAGAATATTTGTGAAAGTAAATGAAAATAGTTTGAGCATGTATCTCCCCCAAAAGTAATTGAAAATGTATAAAAGTAGGGCTATGAAACTCACTGGTATGATTGATATGCTAACAAAATGAAGTGTATGAAAATGAGGCTCGGAAACTATCCATGACCTAAAATGAATGTTATGACTTGAGTTATGATATGTTGTCGTGAATGCATGATTTGAAAACGTATCACCCAATATGCTACTTGAAAACTAGTTATATAAAAATATTGTTACTTGAATGTGTGACGGTTTCATGTCGAAAATAAATACTTTTGAGCTAATGGTAAAAATATAGTTAAAACTATGTAACGGTTTTAGTAATTGACAAATCGGTTTACATCGGACTTCACGTAATGTATACATAGGAAAACTAACTCGTTTTAAGGTCCGTTTCCTCCGAAACGTCCGTTTAGGCCCTCAAAACCTTGATTAAAATCGACAGCTTACTAAAGCTGTGAATAGTGTTTTCAAGACGTTTTGACCCAAAGTTCGGTTAACCATAACTCACCGTTTTAAGTCCGTTTTCAAGTTCTTTATATCCACGCGAAGGTAATGAAGAGTACTAATATATTTTTAAACTTGGAGACTTCACAGAAATTTTAAGGCCACTGTTTGGGTCAGTTAAAATTCGGACTGCATGAACATTTTCCGGAAAATTGTAGTTTTAAATCGTAACTTGGAAACCACGTGTATTTTTCGTTATAACTCCGTTTAGTCCGTTCAAAAGGCCACGTTCATAACTAAAAATCTATTTTCTAAAACTTTAATAAAACTTATAAAATAACTAACTTTTCGGAAAAATTATAAATTTAATGGCGCTTCCGCTACCATTTTAAAATTACCATTTTCTCTAATCATTTTAACTCAAACAACACCACAATATCCCTTGAACTACACTTCACCAATCCTACTAGTAAAACAACCTCATTTGATCATAACCAAAATAAATATTCATTGTGAGGCTAAAATATATATACAACTTAAATAAACATATATAAAATTTATGTAACCATTTAGTCTAAAAACCACAACTAGACTTTGATGATCCATTTTTCAAACTTATCATTTTATAAACTTCTAACTAGTACATACTTGTTATAAAAATTAATAGGACACATATGGGTGATAACATTTGATAAACATGAATAAAAACTACAACTTGAGCAAATATGATCATATGGACTTCATGAAATGTATGAAAAATATATATGAAAAAGTAAGAGATGAAGTTTTATGCTTACAAATTGCTTGATGAGGTTTAAGAACAAAGGATTTATCCTAAACACCCTAGGTTTTTATTTCAAAACCTAAACAAAGAGTGTTACTAGATTGTGTAGAACTTGATAAGAAAATTTTTGATGAATACTTCTTTGAGCTCCTATGGTGGCCGAATATTGGTGAAGAAGAAGAGAGGAAGAGGACTTGATCTAACTTTGCATTATTGAGTTGAATGAGAAAAAGGTTGAGTGTAAAATATATATATGTAAGAAAATCTAGCAAATCTTGAAAAGTCTTGTGTATCTTGTACTTAATAATACATATACTTATATTTATTATGTAAGTAAAAATGTATAAGTAAAGTAAGTAATGTAAAGTTATTTGAGGATAAGTAGTATCTTGTAGTATTGTTAAATAAGATTAGTAAATTGTATACACATTTGAATATTTAAGGTAGCGTTAGATAAAATAAATTTCACGGGTCAAGATAAAATATATTTAGGTCATAAAACTTATAAAAATACATTTCTTGTAAAGTTTGAGTGATATAATCATTATCGTGTAGTTTTTAAGAAAAGCGTCGTAATAATATAAATTTAACAATTTATATACAAAATAAATTTAAAACACTGGTTAAACTCATAATATTATTTTTATAAACTAAATGTAAGTATAAAAATATATCGGGATCATTTTTGAAAGTATCGAATTAAATGTTCAAAATAATACTTGCGCGATAGCGTTTATTTAATAAGAGAATAAAGTGTAATGTAAAATGCAAAATCATGCACAAATCGTTATGAAATGATGAATATGGAATATGAGAAATGACCGGAAATTGAGAATTGTGACAAAGTAAATACCTTTGGTGGAAGTACTACAACAGGTAGCAAGCTAGAAGGTTTAGGGACATCCTTAAGTTGTTTGTTCAAGAAGACTTGAACAAATCGAGGGTACATTAAAAATGGTGAACCATTGGAGATGTGAGATAGCATACCATGCAGAATCATTCTTGAAAAGTTAAAGAGGTTATTGGTAGCTAATCCCACTAAAGCAGAGGCGATATTTGATCCAAATTGTTCCCATGAAGTACTCTTGGGACTTAAGTAATGAAGCAATATATGAACGAGATACTTCCAGTGTGGACTAAATAAGGGCTTCTTAAAAGTTGTTTTAGTGAGAGACCCTTCATACCCTATATCTCTTAATGTATCCCAAAGCACTTGTTTGTCAAAACGAATAGCCCCTTCTTCATCATCAAACAATAAATCTTCCCTAATTGTGGCTTCACTAATTCTAACTATCTTTCCAGCAACCTTAGCCTGAATAAAAGATTCATCATCTTGCATATGAGATCTAGCAGTTGCCTAAAATTGTTGAATCCAGGGTTCAATGATGTCAGGTTCGACCAATAGAGCATAATTGATTGAAGATCCAGTTAGGAAATCAATTATGTCATGAAAAGCGACATTGGATGGGGGTCTTGTCTAAGTTAGCAACCATGTTGTGTTTACTAATAGTGTTACGATTAGCCATTGTATATTGTTATAAGTGAGAATGGTTCGATGAATAGTGAATGTTAATGATCAAAAGAGAGAGATGGATGGATAGGTATAAAGATGAGAGGGAAAATCGGAGGGTAGTTATTTATAGGTAAGATTTAAAAAATCAAAGCCCAATTAATAAAGTTACCGTTGTTTGAATTTTACCCCATACTTTGACCGTTGGAACAGTACGTTGACAAGACTGCAGTGCTTTCCACGTAAGCATTACTTTCAAAGCAGTACTTTCAGATAAAGGCTAAGCAGTACTTTCCATCCTTTTCATCACTATGGCAAAAACATCAAAAAGCACTGTATTGCCTCCCCTTAAACAATGCATGAGACTAACTAACTAACTAACTCCTCCCCTTAATTGTAGCTTAATAGTTAATCATACCAATACTCACCAGTAAATGATTATATCTTGAAACATCAAATCACTTTGTAAGTAGATCAGCTACATTATCATCTGTGTGAACCTTGACAACATTAATGAGCCTATGCTCATAACAATCTCGAATAAAGTGATGCCTAATCTGAATATGCTTGGTCTTGGAGTGATAAACAGGATTCTTCACAATGCAAATTGTACTCTCATTGTCAATGTAGATAGGAGTATTCTTAAAATTGAACCCATAATCCAAGAGTTGATTTTGCATCCATAGTACTTGTCCACAACAGCTTGCAGCAGCAATATATTCTGCTTCAGTGGATGATGTTGTTGCAATGGTTTGTTTCTTACATTGCCATGAAACTAATCTTCTACCAAGGTATTGGCATCCTCCAGTGGTTGATCTTCTATCATAATTATCACCTGCATAATCACTATCTGAAAAACCTTCCAAGTGAAAAGGTGAATCCTTAGGATACCACAACCCTAACTTAGGTTGTGGTTTTAGATAACTAAAAATCCTCTTGACTGCATTCATATGAGAGACCTTGGGTGAGACTTGATATCTTGCACACAAACAGACAGCAAACATGATATCAGGTCTAGATGCAGTTACGTACATAAGACAACCAATCATAGATCTGTAAAGCTTGACATCCAAAGCTTGTCCATCTTCATCCTTTCCTAATAAGTTGATAGCTTTAATAGGTGTGGTGACTGGCTTGATAGTATTGAAGTTAAACTTCTTAAGAATGTCAGTGACATACTTATCTTGACTAATGAAGATTCCAGCATTCGATTGTTTAACCTGAAGCCCCAAAAAGAAAGTTAATTCACCCATGGAACTCATTTGAAATTCTTGTTGCATGAGCTGTTCAAATTCTTTCACCATTGACTGTTTTGTAGCTCCAAAGATAATATCATCCACATATACTTGAACAAGCATGATATCCTTTTTGTCTCTCTTGATAAACAAAGTCTTATCAATTGCTCCTCTTCTGTAGCTATGTTGTAATAGAAAAGTGGAGAGTCTCTCATACCAAGCTCTAGGGGCTTGATGAAGGCCATACAGAGCCTTAATAACCTTGTAGACTTTTTTTGGATGTGCAGGATCCTCAAAACCAGGAGGTTGTTTCACATAGACTTCCTCTGTAATTTTGCCATAAAGAAAGGCACTCTTGACATCCATTTGATAAACAGGAAAGCCCATATAAGATGCAAAAGCAAGGAATAATCTAATGGCTTCAATCCTTGCTACAAGAGCAAACACTTCATCATAGTCCACTCCTTCTTCTTGTCTATATCCTTATGTAACCAATCTTGTTTTGTTCTTGATGACATTACCTCTTTCATCTCTCTTAACTCTAAAAACCCAACTTGTACCAATGACCTTCTTTCCATCTGGTAAATCACATAGTACCCAAACATCTTGAAGTTTGAATTGAACAAGTTCTTTTTGCATGGCTTCAACCCAACTCTCTTTGGCTAAAGCTTGAGCTACATTCTTGGGTTCTTCTTGAGAGATAAAGCAAGTGAATAAACATGTTTGTTGATCCTCATGATTCAACCTATTTTGTTTATACACAAAGCTAAGTAAAGCATTATGTGGTTTAGAGAAACCTTTAGCTTTGGTTCTTATGAGCACTCCAGAAGTAGAAGGTCCAATGATTTGACCAGCAGGATGATCTTTATGAAATCTTAATGTAGGAGTTTGTGGAACTTCAAGATCATCACCCAAATTTGTGAAATCAGCTTCTTCATTGGAATTTGAGAAAATACCTTCATCATCTAATTCATCATCAGTGTCTTCTAACCCAGGCATGTTTGGATCATTCAAATCATCAAATCATGTCAATTGGTGCGTGATACTTTGATCCAAATCTTGTGATCTAAAATCTTGTGAGAGTAATCTGTTGACGTACCCTTTTTCTTTGCTTCTTCATAACTCTTCTTTGATCATCCTCATAAGATTGTGCTATTGTTTCTTGAAAAAGCATCCTATTAAGCTCATCTTGAAGCACTTGATCTTCATCAGACAATGTAGATTTTGGTGCATCAGCACTTTTCTCCATTTCAATAGTAATAGATTCTTCATCAGGAACAGCATCAGGTCTAATATTTACTCCATGAACAATGTACTGTAAATCTTCTTCTTTGTGAACAACTTGATTTTCTTCGCTGACAGGAACATAGTTCATAGAAGGAGTCAAAACATCAAGATCAAACATCCAATCAGGACCTTTACCCTTTTGATTTTCTTGATCTTCTAAAAATTCAACATGAAGACAATCTTGAACCTTTTTGGTGACCTTGTTATACACTCTAAATCCTTTGCTATTGGTACAGTACCCCAATAAGTATCCTTCATCTGACTTGCCATCAAAGTTTCCCGAGTGTCAATGGTATTGAGAATAGTCAGAGGACATCCAAAAGGTTTCATAAAACGAATATTGGGTTTGTTTCCCATAAGCAACTCATAAGGTGTCTTCATCTGAGGTTTAGTGAGTGATACTCTATTTAACGAGATACCAAGCGGTACTTGACTTCAAATTTCAAAATTGAATAGGTAATAAAGAATCTGCAAGCATTGTTCTAGCTACTTCTATCAAGGTTCTATTCTTTCTTTCTGCAACACCAATCTGCTATGGAGTTATAGCAATGCTAAACTCCCTCTTAATCCCTTTCTTGGCACAAAATTCTTCCATTAACGTGTTTTTGAATTTAGTCCCATTATCACATCTAATAGCTCTTACTTTGGGTCTCAATTGATTTTCAAGGGCTATTATAAGATCATGAATAGCATCAAAGGTTTCATCTTTAAATCCCAAGAAAAAGACCCAGCTAAATCTACTACAATCATCTGTTACAACTAAGCAGTACTTCTTCTTGTTTAAGCTTGCAACAGAAACAGGTCCAAACAGATCCATGTGCAACAACTCTAAAGGTTCTCTAATAGTTCTTTCCTCAATCTTTTTTTGGGTAAAAGGGATTTTTAAAAGGATCTTTCCTCAATCTTCTTACATGAAGCTTTGTGTTGTTTACCCTTCTTGCACGCCAAACATGAATGATCATTCTTGTATGTTTTCGAAGGTAAACCTCTAACTAATTTTCCTTTAACCAGCTTGTTGATATTCTTGAAATGCACATGACCTAATCTTCTATGCCATAGATGTGCTTCTTTAAGTGTTGCCTTTGCTACTAAACATGTTGCTCTTTCAGTAGAGTGAATATTCTTCAAATCTAGACTGTACAAATCATTGGTTCTTGGTACTCTCGGTGTTACCAAGTGATCATCAACAAGCTTGAACTCGGGAAAGAATAAGACATTACGTGTCGCTGAATAACACAGGTGCTTCTTGTCAGATCCGAGATCTTGACAAAAGATTGAACTTGAGCTCCTTTACATAACGAACATTCTCAAAGTCTATGCTTCCTTCCTTGATAGTTCCTTTTCCAGTAATTCTACCTCCACTAGGATCATTTCCAAATGCAACTCTTCCTCCAAAATATGATTTAAAATCTGACAGGATCTCCTTGTCTACTGTCATGCTTCCAGAGCAACCACTATCAACAATTAAATGATCTTTAAGCTCCTCTTCTGGGTTGCCCTGCACAAAGATGAAAGAGTTAGTTTCTTTTAGGAACCTAAGCCATTACTGACTTGTGTTCCCCTTGTGGAGTGACATACTTAAATTCTTTAAGAATGTAATCTCCAACGCTTTTGAAAACATGATCAATTATTTTGTTTGTTCCAAAACTTGTGGTGGTTTTCAACAAAACTCTCTTTTCATCAAAATTCTCTTTTCTTTTCCACAAAATTCTCTTTTCACCCTTACTTCTTTGAAAGTCTTTGTTTGTTCCCCATCGCATTTCTTTCTTAACCCGATTGGTTTTAACTTTTGTGTAGATTTCTTTGATCAAGATACTCTATTTGAGGTGTAACGCCTTCTAGGTTGATAGTAATTGGATCTCCTAGGGCTTCCATTCGAAAAAGGGCTAGCAGTACCTTGATTGGGTGAAAACCTAGCAGTACTTTGAGAAGGTACTGCTTGAGAAAACTTTGACTTACCAGTACCTTGAAAAGTGTTGCTTGAGGGTACTGGTGGTTTGGAAAAAGGTCTTTTCTGGTGAGGGTACCTATAGTCTTTTGGGAAATTACTATGGTTAACCCTATGTGAGTGATTCCAAACTGGTTTATTCTCCCTTGGCTTATGGTTGGTAGATGTAGTCTTTGGGAATTTGCTTAAATATTCTGAGTGAAAGTCACAGTCCTTAATTAAATGATCAGGACTATAACAAACAAAACATAATTTTTGACCTATACTCCCAAATTTTCTTCCTTTAGTTCTATGACCAAAACTATCCTGACTTTTTGGTGAATGATGAAAGCTATTTTGACCAAAACTATCCCAAAAAGATTTAGCAGTATTTTGAAAAGTTTTTCTTGAAGGTACAGCTGAATGTTTAGCAGTACTTTGGGATGAAGGTACTGCTGAGCTCTTAACATTATCATCCTTAGGTTTCTCAACTGTTTCTTTTGGGGTTTCAGAACTAGATGGACCTGAATTAGATTTAGCAGTAAGCTTTTTCCTAAACTCTAAATTGTCTACTCCAAAACAAGAAACATCTGTCCTAAGTGGTTGAAAACTACCAGTTGGTGGAGGAACTGCATTATAACCCTTGTCTTTCTTAAATTCAGGAGGTGTTTGACTAATTGTTTCCTCATTACTAAATGTGTTTTCTTACGAGCTAATGAGTTCATCATCACTAGTTGTTATCTCCTCTCGAATCAATTTGTTCCTTATCACTAGGTGGGTTCTCTTCATCTTTGCTAAACTCCATACCAAAACCTAGGCCAGTTTTAATGTGTGCTCTTTTTTGTTTTTCAACAAAACTAACATGTGAAAGACCAGATTCATTCCAACTAGCAAATTTTTCTAACAATTCATCTCTTTCTTTAGTCATCTTTTCAAGTTCAGAAACCTTACATCCTAACTTCCATTCACTCAATTTTAATTGATAATCTTGTTGCTCACATTTTTCTGCCCAAGCCATTTCATTATTTTCATGAGTGATTATTTTGGCTTCCATTGACTCTAAAGTCAATTGATAACCAACTACCTCAGACCTAGCCCTTCTACAATTATCTCTTTCAGTCACATAATCTTTAAGCACTTTTTGATCAAAGTTATTACATTTGGAACATACCTCAGAGATATAGCAAGCAAAACAGGTTCTTCTTCACTTTCCATGCTCCAATCAAAGCTTCCAAGACCATCTCTTGATTCCAAAGTAGCAAATCCTGGTTCCTCATCAAAAGCTGTGCTCCAATCAAACTCTTCCATTGCAACCATAGAGTACGTTACTGGTTCATCATTAAATTCAGCACTCCAGTCAACCTCTGATAGATTTTCTTGAGCAACCAAAGCTTTTGTTTGAAGAATAGAATTTCCTTGATTCAAGCTTGGGTTTCTCAATCATTCTATTTGCCTGATATTTAGCAAACTTGCACTCTCTTGCAATGTGTCCAGTTCTTTGACAGTTAAAGCATTCAACATATACCTCTGCATTGTATAACTCTAGCATACTAAGAAGATTTTGGAATTTGTCATAGGCAGCATCAAGACCTTCTCTTTCACCAACAGTGAATGTTTTAAACTATTGCTTCAACAGATTTCTATGCATCTTCTTGGAAGCATCATTACCTCCAAATCTTGTCTTGAGAGCAGCCCATGGTTGTTTTGCATCCTTAGCATCATGGAACTTTAGTAAGTGACCATCGTGAATAGCGAGACAATAGTATGTTGAGAGCCTTTTCTTGATTTCTTTTTGTAGTCTTGGCATGGTAGGCTTAGGTGGTTTATGTTGTCCAGAACTTCTCTGTGTTCTTCAAGAACGACATTACCATTGACAATCACTTCCCATAATGCATGGTGCAGAATTGCAATGTCTTGCCTCATCTTCATGCTCCGTAGATTATATTCTCCTTCTTGATGATAGGAATTCGAATATGGTGATGGATGGGGTGGTGCGACCAATCGACATCTTTGTGGTTTGTAGTTAAATCGGTTTTAAGGGTTTCTTCTTAATCGAGTTTCCACACAAGCTCGATACCACTTGTTGGATCGATATACTCGACCAAACTAACTATGTAGCTTGTGGGTTTAGCAACCTTGGATAAATCCTAAATTACTAACAATGAAACACCGATGTAACTCTATTAAGTATGCGGAAACTACTTCAATAAAGCTAAGAAGAATAACTTTAAACTTCAACGATTATATTAAAAATTTGAACCTGCTTGTTATACAGATTCACTAACAACCCTAATAACTCTAATATCGTACTTGCATGTAAGTCGTATCTCTAATATTCTCTAATGTTGCGTACCTCTAATGCGAATCTAGGGGTCCTTTTATAGGCATAAGGAGTACCCTAGTCGGTTTACAATTACAATCCTTGTACGGCAAGTAATACTAATTCTAATCTAAGAATATTCTAGAATTACATAATAATCCTTGAACAATTTGCATAGCAGTCCTTTAGCCTTTGTAGTACTTTGATGCGAGCAGTACTTTGACTTTCATTAAGTAGTACTTTGACTTTCTTCAGCACTTTGACTTTCTTCAGTACTTTGACTTTCTTCAGTACTTTGTCTTTTATATCCCAACATGTTGCTATAGGAGAATTCAATCCATGGCAAATGGTTATCCCAGCCATTTCCAAAGTCAATCACACATGCTCTAAGCATGTCCTGTAATGCCTGTATGGTTCTGTCACTCTGACCATCGGTCTGAGGATGATAGGTTGTGCTCATATCTAAACAGGTTCCAAAAGCATCTTGCAGCGATTTCCAAAATCTTGAGGTAAATCGACTATCTTGGTCAGAAATAATCAAGACATGTATGCCATGCCTTGACACTACCTCTTTGATGTTCTGGTTAACTTATCCATCCGGTCGGCCTCTTTGATTGGCAAAAAGTGAGCAGATTCGGTGAGACGGTCAACGAAATCCATGGTAATACGCTCCCACTTCCACTGAGGGATCTCTGGCTGTTGAAGTAGACCTGATGGCTTTTGATACTTGGCCTTAACCTTCGAGCATGTTAAACACTTACTAACATAGTTGGCGGTGTCAGCCTTTATGTTTGGCCACCAATATAGCTTTTTGAAATCCTGATACATCTTACGAGAACCTTGGTGGATGGAATACTTCGACTTGTGTGATTCATGCATGATCAAATCCCGTAGGCCACCAAAATGTGGTAGCCAACTTCTACCCTTGAAGTACAGAATTTTGTCAGAACGTGTCTCGAACTCTTTATGAATCATGCTATAAAGGTTCTCATTCTGGTCATTTTCTTCTTTAACTGCCTTGGTTTGGGTATTAAAAATCTGTGTAGGGAGATTTAGATTTATGGTCATAACCAATGCTTTAACCCGTAGTGGCTTTACCCATTCCTTACGACTAAGGGCGTCAGCTACTACGTTTGCTTTCCTTGGGTGGTAACGAATCTCACAATCATAATTGCTAAGTAACTCTAACCATCGATGTTGCCTCATATTAAGCTCCTTCTGATCTAGAATATGCTGGAGACTTTTGTGGTCTGTGTACACTATACATTCAGTATCATAGAGGTAATGTCTCCAAATCTTGAGTGCAAACACGACCGCTCCTAACTCCAAGTCATGAGTGGTGTAATTATTTTCATGTACTTTGAGTTGTCACGAAGCGTAAGCTATAACTTTTTCCTTCTGCATAAGCACAGCTCCAACTCCTTTGTGCGAAGCATCACAATACACTACAAAATTATCCATCCCTTCAGGAAGAGCCAGAATTGGTGCACTGTAAAGCTTATGCTTTAACAACTGAAAAGCTGGCTTTTGTTTGTCTTCCCATTCGTACTCCTGGTTTTTCTGTGTTAGTTTGGTCAAAGGCTTCGCTATCTTAGAGAAACCCTCGATAAACATTTTGTAGTACCTGGCAAGACCTAAGAATTGACGAATCTCGGTGGGTGTCTTAGGTGTTGCCCAATCCTTGATGGCCTCGATCTTAGCAGGACCAACATGTCATCCTTGGCTGTCTATCACATGCCCAAGAAATTGTACTTTCCGAATCCAAAAGTCACACTTCAAAAATTTGGCGTACAGTTTCTCGTTCTTGAACAATTCTAGGATTGTCTTAAGATGTTCTTCGCACTCTTCTTTGCTAATCGAGTCCCATGTTCCTTAAAATTTGGGATCCTAATACAAGGATGGAGAGGGAAAATATTACTAAGGTACCGGTATGGATTCTCATTCATAATGTACCGGCGATTACATATTCTAAAGTCGGTATTGGTTTGATTGCGCAACAGATTGGTCGTGTTATACGTATGGATGCAGGTACTAGAGCTATGTGTAATAATCCTTGGGGTCGTTATTCTTATGCACGGGTCCTAGTTGAGTTATCTGCTGAAAATTCTATTTTGGAATCAATTGAAGTGGCTATACCTTTGCCAAAGGGTAATGGTCATTATATGGAAGTTCTTGATGTTGAATATGAATGGTGGCCTGATCGGTGTTCTAAATGTATGGTTTTTAACCATGAGGGAGTTTATTGCCCTCTTAGGAGAATGTCGGCTACTAAGGGTTCAGATTTGGCTCATAAAGATGTTGGTGCTAATAGGGATGTTCACCTTAATAAGGTTGGAAATAAGGCTACTAAAGTCAACCAAAGGCCTCGGTTTTTCAAACCTAATTCTAATTTTGAATATAAACCTGTTTCTAAACCAACTACGAAGAAGAATGCTAATGATACTAAAAGTAATTTGGAGGCGGTCCGTTGGATCGCCTTCAAAGGATGATTCTTATGGTACTACCGGGAGTGGTAAAGGGTGATCTTGGTCCAAGCAAGGTGGAGGTGGGGTACCACATGTTGGTGACAAGGCGTGTGAAGTCACTACAAGTGATTTACATGTGAAAAGTGGCAATGGAAGTTTGTGGGATCAATTCTCGAGATCCACAAGGTGTCTTCTCGAAGGAAAGTTCATCCTTGTCATTAGGTGGTTCGTCGGATGAAGATGGAGTGTATATGCCACGAGGTCATGCCGGAGTCGGGTTT
This sequence comes from Chrysanthemum lavandulifolium, assembly GCA_022545495.1. Classification (NCBI taxonomy): domain Eukaryota; kingdom Viridiplantae; phylum Streptophyta; class Magnoliopsida; order Asterales; family Asteraceae; genus Chrysanthemum; species Chrysanthemum lavandulifolium. Next base: position 188,527,815 of record CM040245.1, on the reverse strand, counting down.
TGGATGATTTGAAGTCCTATGATGGTTATGATTATGACTTTCCGCACATGGTTTTGAGAGTCGCCCTAAGGGCCGTCATAGGTAGTTTTTATTTTATTATGTTTGTTATAAGAATGGCCTGTCATTCTTATATAGTTGGTTTGGTTAGTTGTTTTTGCATGTAAGTGTCCTATGGGACTGAGATGATGGATACACCCTCATCCTTTGTACTTCAATGTTTTTGGCGTAATAAATTTACCAGGGTGAATTAACCCTTTTACCCAAAAAAAAGAGTAGATCAAAATGTCGTCTATGAACACAATTACAAATTTGTCCAAATACGACTTGCACACCCGATTCATGAGGTCCATAAATACTGCCGGTGCATTTGTTAATCCAAACGGCATCACTTGGAACTCGTAATGACCATAACGAGTCCTAAAAGTCGTTTTTGGGATGTCTTCTTCCCGAACCCTAAACTGGTGGTAACCTGATCTTAGGTCAATCTTTGAATAGAAAGTAGAACCTTGCAATTGATCGAACAAATCGTCGATACTTGGGAGTGGATAACGGTTCTTCACTGTTAGTTTGTTCAGTTCACGGTAATCTATACACATTCTGAATGATCCATCTTTTTTTTTACGAATAATACCGAGGCTCCCCAAGGTGAGGAACTTGGTCGAATGAATCCCCTGTTTAAAAGTTCTTGCAACTGGTTAGAAAATTCTTGCATTTCAGATGGAGCTAATCTGTAAGGTGTCCGTGCTACTAGTGCCGCTCCAAGCACTAAGACAATCTGGAACTCAACTTGATGAGCAGGTGGAAGTCCAAGAAAGTCTTTAGGAAAGACTTCCGAGAAGTCTCGAGCAATTGGTACATCTTCAAGTCGTTTCTCATCCAACTTCTTCTCGGTTATATGTGCTAGAAAGGCATAACATCCCTTCTTATGTAGTTTTCTGTTTTAATGCATGATATGATGCTCAGTCGAGTTCCACTTCGTTCACCATGGACAACCAAAGTTTCGCTATTATAAGGAAGGTGAACAACTCTTTTGTCGCAGATGATCCTTGCATGATTTTTGGATTGCCAATCCATTCCGATTATGACGTCAAAACTTCCAAGTTGAACATGCATAAGGTCGATGTTGAATGGGTGGTTCAGGAAATTAAAAGTGCAGCCTTGGATTATGGTGTTGGTATCGACCAAGTTGCCGTTAGCTAATTCGATGATATATGTAGTGTCTAGAGTGGCTGGTGTGATGTTTAAGTAAAGGAGCAAATTTAGTAGAGACAAAACTTCTATCAGCACCCGAATCAAATAAAACTAAAGCATAACAATTGTTGAGAAGAAACGTACCCGTAACAACATTCGGGTCGTCCCTAGATTCTCCTCCTCCAAGGGCATAAGCTCTTCCCCGAGCTCCCCCAATCTGAATTCCAGTTCCTTGATTCTTTGCTTTCGGGCACTCCTTCTTAAAATGCCCTCGTTCACCACAACCAAAGCATGTCCCTAGGGCAACTTGATTTGCTGCAGGAGTAGGAAACCAACAGTCCTTAGTCCGGTGACCAATATTCTTGCAATTTCCACATGGAGTAGGGTAAGGTACAGGGTTATTATGGCATTGACATTTGTTACATTTGGGGAGAGTACCAGCGTAAACCTTCTTCTCAGTTGGGCCTACAACATAGGCCTTGAAAACTTCTTGTTTCTTGTTAGGTTGTTGTGCAGTATTATTTCCTTGGTTGTTATCCCACTTCCTCTTGTTGTTACGGTTGTTTCAATTGGGGTTATTATTCTTGTTGGTGTGGTTACTGTTGTTGGCATCCCTAGCAGCTCTGTTTGAACTACTTGGTCCATCAGATTATGTGCCATTTGAATAGCCTGATCAAGTGTGCTTGGTTTAGAGGAAGTCACATTTCCCTGAATGCTAGGTGGAAGTCCCCAAATGTACCTCTCAATCTTCTTGTGGCTGGTTGATACCATTTCCGGGCAAAGGGTTGCCAGTTCATGATAACGTCTGGTATAGGTAGCAATGTCAACTCCTTTTACAACCAAATTCTAGAATTCCACCTCTAGTTTTTGCACCTCGTTTCTGGGACAATATTCTGCTATTAACATTTCCTTGAATTCAGCCCAAGGTATCCCTAGGGAAGCATCAAGTCCCACTGTCTGTGCATAAGCATTCCACCATGACAAGGCACCATCCAATAATGTGCCTGGAGCAAACTTCACCTTACTATCCTCCGCACAGTTACACATGCAAAAATTGGATTCCAGCTTCTCAAACCATCGGACTAAGCCGACAGCTCCTTCTTCCCCACTAAAGTTCTGGGGCTTGCATCCTATGAATTCCTTGTAAGTACACCCATGAATCGTGGGCTCCACTCGGACAGTGGTTCCACTTGTCACATTAACCCCATTTCTGCTGTTGCGGTGGGTCTTGTAGTCAGCTATAGTTGCAGCGACTCGTTTAGCAACCTGATCTGCGACGAGTCAGTTGATAGCAGCTACGCTCATGCTTTGTTTCTTTGGAGGCATTGTCCTTCTATTCACAAGAAATAACAAAAATGAGAAATCCATAAGTAACAAAGGTCATCACGAGAATAAACAACCACGACATGTATCAAGACAAGAATAAATCAACCATGATGAGATAAGAATGAATCATAATATGAATACAGCATGATAGGTATGGACGATAATAAGAATAAATCACCACAATCACAAATATAGTCACGACATGTATAGATACAATCATAACACACATGAAGAATAAAGGGAAGATTTTGGCTATCATAGACCGATATCAATACATAGCATAATCAACCACATGTCCAAGTAATAACTTGTCCCAATTTTTTCATACAACAAAAGATAGTACAAGTGTCATTATTACGACCACACATCTCGTTGCTAGATAGGATAAAACTACAAATGGTAACATCCTGGTCTAAGAACTACCAAAAGCACCTCCTAGACGGTGCTGCATCTCTCGGATCATCTCTATCAAGGTGGCCACATTCTGATCCCTGACACTCTCTAGTCTGAGCATCCTCCACTATACGCTCCAAGGTAGCAATGCGAGTGCGTGCTAAAACAAGGTCATCAGCATGTCACTCTATCTCCTCATGCATCGTCTCAATACGATCCCCAATCTCTTGTGTCTCCTGACTCACAGTCTCATGCCTCTCGCCTACATCAATGTCAATCTCTCGAGTCTCCTACAACTGTGTACCCATCATATCGAAAACCTCCTTCATAGCTACACGACCAACTACTAGGTTCTCGATCTCATCTTCTACACTCTTCATGCATTCTCAGACAAATACCAGCGGATCACGTAATGCATCCCTGTCATCTTGAGCATCAGTAGTGGTAGAGAATTGGTCCTCCATGTGCTGCTCAAGCCTATCATTAATGTCGGCTATCTACTCTCGTGTTGGTTCAGGTTAGTCTCCAAACCATCAATTGCCTGCTAAACATCAACCCTTCTACCGAACAAAACAGCAACATCCTCCTCAATAGTCTTTTTTTGGGTAAAAGGGTTAATTCACCCCGGTTAAATTCTATTACACCAAAAAATATTGAAGTACAAATAACATGGGTGAATCCCATGCCCTCAGCCCGATCAGGGCGACAAAAAATGCACAACATGTGCAACATACATGTAACCACTATATAAGAATGACATACCACTCCTATAACTTACAAAAGAAACCAACAAGCTACATTGGCTAGATACAAATCAAAGAAACATGTATGCCTTACTCAGGGAAACTTGAGCCTTCCATAGCCATAGTAGCAAACTAGATTATCTTCCATGCCATCTCCAAAACTCACCTGATCATCAATAATCTCAATAAACTTGGCATGGATGTATAAACGTACATGAAGAATCAAACAAGCCGAATGTGAACCAAAAGCGACTTCAAATCTTTAACATAACCACATGGTAGGAGTATCAAATTAAACACCTCTCACCATGACTACCAAATCAGTCCAAACCAAAAAGAAACCACAAGTTATTAACCATGAAGAGAACAATAGCATAAAAGCATAGAAACACAGCTTTCTAGATCGAGTAGAAAAAATAGGGTTCAAGACCCTAACTTCCAACCAAAAACAGAATACCAGTCGATCTACATGCAATGAAGAGCTACCCATGGACATAGATCAAATGGAATAAGAACAATCCAACCATGCCATAAATAAGTAAACAACACAGCATCATGGCACAATCAGAATAACTATGCAATTATACCAAACTACAACTTACAATCCATATAGGAAATATCATAAGGAAAAAGTAGTAGCGAGTTGACATGAACCATAGAAGCTTCATCACCACACCACCATCTCCACGACTTCCAGGAAAGCCACATAATAATTCCCTAACTGAAATCCTAACCAAATGTTAGGAATGACCCATGTATCGTATAACGGATCCCATAAAATCAAACACAACTACACCAAGATCTGATAATAATACGAAACAACATACCAAACGAATAGGGATTAACACCCTAACTTCCAGCAACCAAGAACATAAGGCAAAATATGTAGCGATCGACAGATCAACCATGAACAAGAAGAAGCCAGCCTTAGAAAGAGCATGAGTTTTTGAAAAAGAACCTAGCAAAACTTGACTTACAACTCTCTTTAAACCCATGTAACAAAACACATATCTGAATAGAACTTACATGTAACATCAACCTAAATTGATAACTTGCAATCCAAGAAATAAGAAGATGAGCATTGAAACCCTAAAAATTAAGGTTTCATTAGGCATTAAGTATATCAGATCTCCAAAACCACCAACAGATTTGTCATTAATGCATAACCACAATCAAAACTGCACCCATATAGATGTGAAACCATAAAAATGGAATCATGGATAGGAGATGCGACTGTAGTTTTAATAGTAAGAGAGAAAACCCTAACCGAATCCTTATAAGAATAACTGAAAAGCACCGGCCGCCATCATGAAAAATAACACAACACCATATCACATATAGAGACGTGAAAAATATATGTATTTGGCAGGATTGTGAGGATGACGGCCTGGTTAGGGTATTATACGATACAAAAATAGGAGATCGCAAAAAATATAGAAAAAATCCGCAAACCAGCCACTCTTACAAACGAATAACAAATCCACAAACCGTATTGCATACCCTAAGTAGGTAGAGAGGACGGATTAGCAGATTTTTCCGGAAAATAAAGGTAAAGGTGGCGGCCGGATTTTCTCCTCTAGAGAGAGAGAGAAACTTAGAGATTATTTAAGTTTTTATCTTACCTTTGCTAAGAATAATAGGGTGAATATCATCCTCCTCAATAGTCTCAATGAGCTCCAAAGGAAACTCATCAAGGTGATCAAGTGCTCTGTTGATATGATCCTCATGTCAGACCAGTCTGGCTGCTAAGAAAGGAATGGTACAATGAATGAGATCTCCAGTAACCAAGAGAACTCTAGCTACAACAGCAGTAGAACTTTCTCCCAGCTCGAAGGTGCTGGGAGCACCCTCCTCAATCCTATAATCTTTAAGGGTAGGCTGAAGAAAGGACCATTTTCGAGCATCAAACCTTCTACGAGGTCTGAAATGAGCAGCAACCTCAACATATGGGTTTGAGGGCGATGGCAAGTCTGAAAAGCAAAGCCTCTTGCGAAGCGGTAGTTGACTGTGTTGAGGTGGTGATGGTAAGGATGAAGGTGCTGGAGTGGAAGATGGTAGGGGAACTAAAGTAGTATGATGATAAGTAAATGGTGGTGGCGGTAGTGGAGATGATGGTGATGAAGGTGGTGGTAAGCGATGAAATGGAGTAGGGAGTGACAAAGTCATACCATGACGAACAGACTTCCTGGAAGTCTGCATCCGAAGTACACCATTAGGGTGTAGTTTGTAAGGTCGGCCGAAAGGTATGGCCTGTCCTGGAAGGATAACCGAAAATCGTCCAGGGCGACGTTTGAGAAGAGGTGGTGAAACTAGTGATGAAGGGTTGAGAGGAGTCGGTGCAACATGTGGTGATGAGATGAGAGGTGTGGCTGCAGTCTTAACGGGAGAATCCTCCGGTGATCCTGGTGTAGGAGACGGAGCAACAGGTGGTACAGGAACCATAATGGATGACGAGGTATCCTCAACATAGGAATCAGCAGTAATCATGATAGGATGAGATGAGGTAGATATGTCTCAGTAAAAACCCGGTATAAAACAAATGTAAATAACTCGCATAAACTACACAAGTAAAGCATGGATAATAAATGTGCACACATAGTGTTATGACTTAGTGGTTATAGTATATGGTCTATGATGAAACCTAGTTCTCTATAACCTTGGCTCTGATGCCAATCTGTCACAACCCCCAAAATGGGTCGCAACAGAATAGTAACCAGGGCGTAACTTTCATGGTACAAAGTCATAGTTATATCGAACGACCTACATGAGTCGTTTAGAAAATCATTCGTTTGACTCATTAAAGCAATTCAGAGTTCACAAAGTTAGGTCTCAATAGTTTTTCCCAAAAATAAAGAAATAAGTTTTAGTACAATCAAACGAATGTGTTAAATGCAAGAAATCTTCATGAATGTAGTCGCCAACGACGACCAAAAGAAAAGACTCCATGAAGTGCAATCAAGCAAGCTAAGCACCTGAGAAAATACATGCTAAAATGTCAACATAGTGTTGGTGAGTTCATAGGTTCAATTTAATGTAAAATCATGCACGGAACACAAGATTTCAGTAGTATAAAAATAAATACAATTGTACTAAGCTCATGACCCTGATGCTTAACGTATTTGGTATGCAATCATGCATAAATGCCCTAAACAAGTGTTTGCCAGACACTTAATGTAAACCTCAAATGGTATGCGTTCGTTTGTCGAGTTGGAGCAACCCAACCCGAATGGGGGTGTCAACCCAATAGATCTATTCAAAACATTCACGCTTTCATGTAATTAATGGTTCATGATAATGGTGGGGACTTAAATGGCTATGTGGTAACCTAGGCAATGTAACAGTTTTGTACTTGTGTTCGTATAAAAACAAGCAATGTATTCTCACCCAGAGAATTTGGAAAATATTGTAAACAAGTAAAAATAGGGCTATAAAACTCACCTCAGTAAAGCAATCTGAACAGAGTATGGTCAAACAGTGTGATACGCAACCTATATTATGTGGCAAGTCTTAGTTCACGATTCCAGTTTAAGAATCGAAGAGGTTTACTTATATATAAAAGCCTTTTTGTATGGTTGTTGCTTGTGTGGTAGCATTTATGTTAAATCGGTCTTGAAGGTGTTGGCAAGTTTTGGCTCTTGGAAGTGCATTAGCTTACAAGGGAAATCAAAGATGGATAAGTTTTCGATTTATATTTATTTATAAACATATTGATATCTACTGAAGATATGGTTAATGCTCTTATAACCCTAATCACTCTCTCTCCCTCTAGGGAGATATCCGCCCGCCACCTTTTCTTCCTATTCCAGCCAATCCATCCTCTTTAAACCGCCTCTCTACCTATTCTTGTGTGCAATCGGTTTGAATGGTGGTGTGTACAAAGAGGTGGCGTGCTGTTTTATCTTAGTATCGACCCTATTATTCATTATTTAGGGTTTTTATCGATATCGTCCCTCTCTTATCTTCTGCATCAATGTTTTAATCTAATTCATTGGTTTTAATCAGTGGCTAGTTAAAATATGGATCTTTATTGTTGATCTTTATTAGGGTTTGTTTTCGATCTCTAGTAAGGTTTTTCTTGATGCGCATGATTTGCTGGTCGCACTGCCAAAACCCTAACCTATCTATTATGTTTAAATCGGTTTTCCTACAACTCTTTTTTTCTTGTAAATATTTATTGGTTGCTGGAATTTAGGATGTTGTTTGGTTATCGCTTTTTTTTTCTTTTCCTATTTTAGGGTTTGGCAATATATCATATGGCGATCAGTCTTTGTTTTGTCGGATATGTAATCATTGCTTACAAAACCCTGTCAAGGGTTTTGATATGTGCTAAAACACATATCTTTTCTTCACCAAAATAGACCCAAAATAACCAAGAAAGAGCCGTTTATCGCTAATATCTGTTGGTTTCTTGAGTTTATGCATGTGCAGGTATGGATATGATAAAACACGCAAAAGATAGCCAAATCAGACAAAAACCCGAGCATGAGAGAGAAAGAGTGCTAAAGCTGAGCCGGAAGGTCAGAAATTAGTATTTGTGAAGATTTTCATGCTGAGAGGATGATTTATGAAAGATTTGTTAAACTTTAAAGAAATGGCAAAATCAGTCTCTCAAGTTTCAGCATTTGGAAAAACTTACCCTTGAGATTCAGAATTGGAAAAAGTGGCCCTTGGATTATTGGAGATTGTCAAGATTAGCCCTTGGATTACATTTTCAAAAGTTACACATTTAGTCCTTGGATTTCAGAAATTACATATTTAGTCCCTAAAATGCTACACGGTTTACATCTATGGTCCAAATCCAATCTAATAAACCATTAAGCCCATGATAAATCCCCAAGCCCAATCTCATTTTAGGCCCAAGTCAACTAAACACTTATACCCGATCAATTAATAATCCCTTGCTACCCGGTCAACGAAAGTCAACCCCCACCCATTTTACTATCCGGTCAAAGAAGTCAAACGAGTAAAATATTAATTAACCATTTACCTACCAAAGTTTTGCCCCTTTTACCCAAACTCAGAAACCATATGAACCCTAATTTACCCTTTCCATCAATCAGTACAATTACCACAATTGGAGGGCACAATAGTACATTCCCTGACACGCCTGACACACGGAATGCTAGCGTGGCAATCCGTGTGTCATTCCTTTCAATCCCTCGCTTCTGATTGGCTGGAGATACGTGGCTATTGTGATCCTAAGGCTCTAATTGATTGATGGACGTGGTAGCTTGATCCAAGGGATGTAAACAGCCAAGAGAAAGCACACTTTATTGGATTCTAGACTCTTCTTTGCTCAAGGCTTCGCTATAAATAGCCTCCCATTTTCCCACTTGTAATCATGTAGTTCTGAGTAGAATAGAATAGTTAATTTCTTTTTAAAAGTTTACTTTCAGTATTTGTATTTCAAATTCCTTCTTGTAATCTGTTTTTAAGTAATAAAATCAATTTTAGATAATTTCTAATCTCCAATTTAATTTCTGTCTTTAGTTCTTAAAATAGCTTATTAGTACTTTTAATCATCATCTCAGCTTATTCAAGTTCAGTTTTAGTTATTAATCTCATTTTAACAAAAATCAATAAAATCTCAAAAAAAAAAAACTTCATTACTGTTTTAAGATCTAATTCAGTTGCAGTTATTGTTGTTTTAAGCTCTTGTAAGCTTCATTTTAGTTTTTTTAAGTGCTTAGATTTCATTTACTCAGAATCTACAATCAAACTTCATTTCAGTCAAATAAAGTCAACATTCAGTTTTAATGGAGAAATTTCTTTGGTTTGCTGACATGGAATTGGAATTGGGGTTGGATTTAGTTTGATTTGGGATTGAGAACAAATTTGTGTTGTTTGGCAAGCCATAGTGGCTGGACATACTGTGAGTACCTAATCTCCTTCATCCTTAATTCAGTAATATTGAATAGTTATTGTTGCTTGTTTAGGTTTAATTTTACATTCTAAATCTGTGTTTAGTAATGTGTAGGCTGTAGTCATTGATAGTGCTTAATTAGTTGCTTTTTAGTGGTTTAACTAGTGTTTTGATTAGGTAGTTATTTTGAGCTTGAGGTTTGGTTTGAGGTTAAGATCAGTTAGCATAGTTTCATTTAGTATAATTAAACTCATTTCAGTCCTTATTTTGAGTCTGCATACACTCTAAGTCAAAATTGCATCATAACTGTTTTAATTTATTAATATGTTTGAATCAGTAGCTCAAATCTTACATTTAGGTTTAAAAATAGTTAATCTAGCCTGCATTAGTTTCACTCTATCATCAAATATCATTTTCATTAAAAATCATAAGCTCAAAAGTCATTTTAGTCAAAGTTCTCAATTATGTCAAAAAGTCAAAATGGTGATTCAATAGTTTATGAGCAAAACTTTGTGGATTTTTAAACAACTCATTTCTGGTCAAAAGTAGTTGTAATTTTGGGATATTAAACTTCAGCTAGTTGTGTTTCTAAATATACTTTTAGTATAATTTTTAGAAATTTTTATAAGCACTTAATCAGCTGGTCTTTTAGGTCAAAATTGTTATGTGCACACTCTCAGCATTCACTGAGTGTGCACAGGCCTTTTGCAGAGTGCATAAGTTGTTCATAAAAGTTAGTTTAGGATCAAAATTAGTATATTGGCTCTTTGGTTGGGTGACTTAAGAATACAAGTTCTGGATTTCACTTTAGCTTATTAAGTAAGCTTGTGCATTAGCTTAAAGTAGAGGGGTTAGGCATGTTTGGCACTTGAGTTTAAATCATACCAAATCATTGTAGATTGCTATTATGTGGTATAGAGTAGTTGTTTTAGGTTGATTTTGAGTAGTTATAGTATAATTCATGTTCTGATAGGTTTTAGTTCATTGTAGTAGCCTTTTGCTTAATTTAGATAGCTTTAAGCAGTTTCATAGCAGATCATAATTCCAGCATACTAGTATAGCTTATTTAATTTTTCCTAGATTCCTTATCATATTTTAGAATTTCCCTGAAATTTTCATAATTTTTCATAACTGTTTGCTATTTTTCTCATTTAAAATTAGATTTTAATACTTTTTAATTAGTGTTTAATACAAATAAATCAGAAAAGGTTCAAAAAAATAAGTTTTCAACTTTCCTAGATTAAGAAAAATATAAAAATCCCAAAAACAAATTTCCATAATTTTCCTAGTTCAAATAGTAATTTTTAGCAATTCAATTAGTTTTAAATAGTTTTAAATCATAGAAATTAAAATATAATTCAGAAAAATTCAAATCCAATTTCCAAAAGTCTTTTTAGCAGTGTTGCAAAACAAGGCCTACAAGGCCGATTAATCACCGATTAGGTGCTCTTTGAGCCACCAACCTTGCCGATTTGTGTAGCTGGGTCAAACAAATCGGTCAACAACGATCGATGGCGGTCAACGATGATAGCGGTGGTCAAACTTGCGGAAACTTGAAAATCTTGTCAAAATACCCAAAACTTGTCTTGAACAAGTTTTAATCAATTATATTTGATGTTTTTATCTCTTACAAGATGATTTTCAAGGAAAGTCTTGTCTAGAATACCAAAATCTCGCCGGAAATACTCAAAAATTGCCGAAAATGCCAATTCGATTAATCACCGATTAATCCCGCCTTGACCGATTACAAGCTACAGGAGGTTCGACCGCCCGACTACCGATTCACGATTTTTGCAACCTTGCTTTTTAGTTATTTTAGATTTTTAAAAAATAGTTTCATAATTTTCACATTTGTTTTCATAATTTTTTGTTAATTAGATCTAATTTAGAAATTAGAAATTAGTTTTTAATTCAAATAAATTCAAGAAAAATCCTAAAAATTACTTTTAATTCTTATATAAGTTTTAAATTTCATTTTCAGTAGAAAAGTAATTTTAGATCATTTTTAGGACTTAGTTGCATTTATTCGCGTTTCATTTAATCGTTATTTGTGTAATTAGTGTAATTCTTTGTTTCCACGTAGATTAGTTCCCTTTTATGCCTCCCATTTCCCGAAGTTTAGATAAAATCAAATCAAAATTCAAAACATCGAGCATTTTAATAACAAACCTTAAGCGACGTTGTCCATTCACACCTTGTTGGGACACGACCCGGATTTCCTAATCCGGTATCACTTATCACTCACGGGATTTGATTCACTAACCTTTTTCCTAAGAGGTTTTTAAATAATTCCTTGTGGTTATTTTCGGTATTGATATCGTATAATTTCTCCCAACACATACAACACATACCAGGTTTCATTTGTAACCGACTTTGGTGTTTGGCTATGCTTCAACGTATAACAAAACTCTTACGTTATGGTTTTTGCTTCTTTTGTACAGATTGGAAGTAACTTGTTTGGGTTTGATGGTCATTATATGTGTTATCTATATATCTGCTGGTTACCTGAGGGTATTGTTCATGGGTCGTTACATCAGATCTATGTTTATGTACGTAGGTTACGAGAGAGATGAAAGTCATGAGTACGGCTGTTTCACTGGTCGTGTTTTCTTTGGGGTTGTTCAGTATTGCTATGGTGTGGCATGCTCTACCGTTTGGCTCTTGTCGTTTCCTTATTGGTTTGTGAAACTTTGATTATCGGATGTCTTCATGAGCCCCACTCGGATTGATTTGGAGATTGGGTCAAGGTTTCTTTGTGGCTTGGAAGTTAGGGTTATTTGTACCCTATTATCATATTTCAGATTCGCGTACCTGGGTTACATTCCTAGTTATTTATGGGTCGCTGAATCTTGTGTTTATGGGTACCTGATTTGGGGCACTAGTTGATGTAGGTACGTTTCATATGGGACAAGTTAGACGATAATTTATAGTTCTTATCCGTATACTTTTGCTGATATGACCTGGTATTGTGTATGTTCCTGCTTATTTAGACTTTGTCACATTTTATGTATCTGGTTTGATTGCTTGGGACGTATGGCATGTCGACTTCTGGTACATGCCATTTCATTCGGCTTATTTGTGAGACTTTGGTCCTCAGGATTCTCCATGCTTTTGATCTTATGGCTACATTCCTAGTTTTGTTTGGAGCTTGGTCCATGGTTTCTTCTATTAGCTGGAAGTTAGGGTTGTTGTTGTTACCCTATTCTCATATTTCAGATCCATATTGCTTTGCATTACACACATATTCTGATTATTATTATTTTGTATTATGTGTAATAATAATTGTAGTTGCACTGGGTCTGGATAGTGGAAGTTGGTGGTGCACTCGATGGTTATGCAATGAAGATTACTGAAGAGAGAGTCGCTTACCATGGATATAGTTCTTGGAACCTTGTTTTATTACATTTGGAATTTTTTTTTAATGTAATTGTTAGGTAGCTTTGTTTACCTTGTTATGATTGTAAAGTTGCACATGTATGTGCATTTTTGTCGCCCTTTTCGGGCAGAGATGGGGGATTCACCCTCATCCTTTATACTTTAACGTTTTTTTGGTGTAATGAATTTTAACTGGCGGAAGGCCTTTTATCCAAAAAAAAATCTTTGATTTGACAGTACCAGGGTGATGATGTATTAAATGTAGTTGCCAATAGATACTAGGATTTACCGTGATATAGACTTATTATTGTTAAAGGTATATACATATTTATATTTGACTAAATGTGTACAAAATAGTATTTATAAAGTATATAAATAGTTATTTGTAAAATATATGTAGTTTGTGAAACTAAGTTATCTAAGTTATGTGCAAGATGTTTCGTTTGGGATTTTTGATAAAAACATGATAATTTGACAGAAATCGGGCATGACCCGGGTAAATGTCTAGTTTTTGATAGTAAGTAAATGTTATATTTTGAAAAATAGCCATTTTATATAGTTGAGTAACTTAGGTAGTTTAAGTTTTATTACTCTAATGCTAGCTAAGTTAGAAGGTGTAATATTAGTTGTAATATTAGTTGGAAGTTTGGGTTTGTTCACCCTATTGGTCACCGATCTGCTGTTTGGATTAAATCAAGATCTTGAGGTATTTGTGGGTTGGTAATTGGAAGCTAAGGTTATCTTAAACCCTATTTACTTGGTTGTTCGATCTGAATTGCAATACGATTTGGGCATTTACTTATTATTGTAGCTGCAATTGATCGTGCGCTTATTGGGGCTGTTTTGTGTCCTTTTCGGATCATTTCACTCCATGGTGGATAATTTTAGCGTGTTTGGTACACGTTGTTTGGTGACTGGCAAGTCGTGGAAGGCTTATAACAGGTTTGGAAGCTATTCGGTTGTACAACTGATCTGATTTTATTGGACATATGGAGCTTTCCACACTATTATTGTGTGAGGCTTCTTCGTGTAAGTTTATCATCCATGTCAGAGTTTGCTGAGTTTAATGAGGATCAAGTACGCTTGTGGAGATGTCATGGTAGATAATATGGTTCGCTATTATGGCTATGGAAGGCTCAGGTTTCATTCCTGAGTAGGGCATACATGTTATTTGTTTCTTATATATAGTCAATGTAGTTTGTTTGTTTATTTGTAAGTTATAAGAATGGTTTGTCATTCTTATATAGTGGTTACATGTACGTTAGACATGTTTGTGCATTTTAGTCGCCCTGATCGGGCAGAGATGGGTGATTCACCCTCATCCTTTGTACTTCAACGTTTTTTTTGGTGTTATGAATTTTACCAGGCTGAAGACCTTTTACCCAAAAAATAACATGGAACCGAAGGTGCAGGCGGAGACTTCTAAGCATTCTACTAATCCATCTTCTAGTAGTTCTTCAACAAAGAGGGGTAACCCATTTTCTAACGTGGATGAAGTGGTTGATTCTGATAGTGATGAGGATGAGGTTTTTGAGCCAGATGATAATTTGGGAAGTTACTTTTCATCTGCAGGTGGAGGTAACGAGCTTGAAGATTATCTCTCCGATGATTATGCGGCTCAAGTATACGACTTACCGGGGCGATGGAATGACTTCAAGCTTCAAGGTCATGCTAGGAAGTAACATTTTGTTTTGTTTGTTCATAAGATTGGCATGTCATCTTATGTTGTTTATTGGTTGTTCTAGTTGTTGGTAGCTCGTTGTTCATTTATGGTCTGTCATAAATGATCTAGTGGTAGTTCAAGAGGTTGCTTGAGGTTAATATGGTATTTCAGCCACATTCCATTATACTTAAACGGTTTTTTGGAGTAATATATTTTACCAAGGTGCAAAATCCCTTTTACCCAAAAAAATCATTCAGTACAAAGGAATATTGTTGGCATACCATATTAAACTAAATGCACTACATATGCGTAATCACACTACAAGGATTGACAAGCCAATAACCATGTTAATCATAAGAACTAATGACAAATGAACATAAACACCAAAAACTCTATCCTAAATACATGCAACCCCATGCATGCATTCCTACTAATAACCCACCTGGTCATTCGAATACAAGACCAACAAACGTTATCAACTCCATATGAGCAGCTCCTGATCAAAATTTTCCAAATGTCCAACATCTTTGCTACCTTCACTGACTTCTTGAAACGAAGAGAAATAAGCTTCAGGCAAACAATAGCAATAATGGCATCCCTAACTAGTTCAACTTTACAAGACTTCTTCTTAAAAATACAGTTGTTTCATTCGTGCCATATGTAATAAGTAGAAGCCGCAACTACAAGTCTAGCACAAATACTCCTAGTCGATCTCTTAGCTGATAACAGATGTAACCAAGCAAGGATATTTGCCATTCTGGAATCAACATTATCCATACCAACATATCATCTTACAAAGCTCCAAACCTGTGAAGAGTTCAAAGAATAAATGCGAATGAGAGTTCGGTTGAGATTCACAAAAAGGACATTGAAGCTGGTTTAAGTTAGTATCACTACTAACATCCCATTGCCTTAAAATATCTTGTGTCTTCAGCTTGTTAAACATCACTGTGGGAAACGTAGAGGAGGGGGAAGAATAAATTCTCTTTTAAAAAACTTGAATCTTTTTGTATCAAACACCCGCTCAAGTATGACGTAATATGAAAAGTGTCAACAATGGTCATACAACAACAAGAGATGGTATAAAGTAAACTACAACACAACACAAACAAGAGACGGGAAAGTGTTGGATTTGATCTTTGAGAAAAGGTGGGAAAAGATAGTTTAGATTAATATATCATTTGCACTGACAATGAGATGCATGTTATATTTCCAAGGAGAAAAGGATGTGCATGTAATCCTATTTAGGGTGAATTTCTCTAACAGGGTTAAGGAGACAAAGTTCTAGAGTTCTAGTTTTGGATGATCCTAGTTATGTGTTAGAGATAATTTGGTGCATGAAGGATTTCGTGTGATTGTGTAATTATACACTTTAGGTATAATGATTGTGAGGATTGAAGGTTATCTAACTAACTATCACTATCAAGAGTGAAGACTAGTTGTAAGGTTTGAGTGTAATGATCGATGTATTTCTTATATGGTTTGTATAAGATGGATATATGGTTTGAAGGTTTTAAACATAATGATCACAATCAAGAGTGAAGTGTAGCTATAAGGTTTGAGTGTAAGGATCGATGGCTTAAAGGTTCTTAAACTAAATATCACTGTCAAGAGTGAAGTTTAGTTAAAAGGATTGAGTGTGATGATGAAAGATATTAGTGTGAGGTTTGATGTGAAGGTTGAAGGTTCTTGTATAGAACAAATGTCTATGTGATCGCAAAGAGTAGAGGTTAGAAAGCTAAAACTGATTGTGGTTTTGTGACTAGGGTTTTGCTAAGTAGCGGGTACTTAGTGAGTGTTTTACTAATGAATTATAGGGAATAAGAACCACATTTGTCTGTTCTTGAGAGTGTTTGGTGAAAGACTATATGTGTATGAATGTGTTTTAGCTCCCCCTTAATTGTTGGCCATCCGAACAAGATGTGTTAAAGAATAAATCAGAAATAGAGAAGAAAACAAACGTTGACTAAAGCGATGAGCTTAGTAACGTCATGAAAAGTGGTGGATAGCATACAATGAACTTCACCTTTAAAGTTATGTAGCTCTTCTTGATCATTGTAAATATTGATAGAACATTCATATGATAAGGCATGTGATTACGCGGAAGAGTGCATAAGGTTAAGAAGACATACTTTTCAAGGATGTGGATTTAGTGATGAGGTTCCTGTAGGGTTATCTTTGATAGAGGAAACTACGTTGATGAATAAGGGTTGTCTCACACTTATCCTACAGTTTCTTTGCTCAAAATGTGTGGAAGATGAGTGGGATGCAGAAGCATTGGTAATATAGAACGAGGGTTGAGAATTGAAGATAAATTGAGAAAATGATGGATACAGAAGTAACCAAACATATTGTATGTTTTGGACTATGTGAAATTATTGTTTGGCTCAAGGATCAAGAGGATGATTGTAAAATGTTGTGAAAGTGGAAAAGCTAAGGAATTAAAAGATAAGCATAATCTATTCCGATAGAAGACGGTTCTGGTTCAAGACTGCAACAAGTGGATTTTAATAGTGTTTTCGAGACTGTGAGAAATGAAAATGAAATAAATTGTCTCAGTAGACAACGGTCTAACGGTACCGTTAAATTTAGCGGTACC
The DNA here is from genome assembly GCA_022545495.1 of Chrysanthemum lavandulifolium. Lineage (NCBI taxonomy): Eukaryota > Viridiplantae > Streptophyta > Magnoliopsida > Asterales > Asteraceae > Chrysanthemum > Chrysanthemum lavandulifolium. The sequence goes on along the minus strand of CM040245.1, from coordinate 188,510,662 downwards.
GTCCCTTATTTAAGGGTACCGTGACCTACTGAGGTCATTTTTGACCCATAATTTGATTTTTGACAAAGACATTTCACATATGTTGTGATCTTTCTGAACCTTAGATTAAAGGAATTTATTCCAAATAAATTCTTTTATGAATGAATCCAACGGGATTCGATGAACATTGATCGTGAATGAGAGATGACTTTAATTGCATTTCGCAAATTAAATATACTTTAAATATTTCGGATGAAATATTTAAGTTGTCATTGGAAGCTTGAGAGGATCTGACGAATAAATCTCGCTGATTTAGTGAGACTTTTAGGCACAATTAAGGAACTTATACCTAATAAGTTCTTTAAAGGAGAAATCCAACGGGATTTGATGCACAACACTTGACAACTAGAGATGACTTGAATATTTCCAATAAAATATTTAAATAGTCATTAAACGTGACTCGAAAGACGTTTTGAACACATATAAGTTTATGAAATTTACAGAATGTGTTCCATCATTTCTAGACCTAAGCGTAAGTAGTTGAACGGATCACGTTTGAGAGGTTTTCTTAAAATGTCAGCAATGTTATCTTCCTTCGGAACCTTCTCGATGGAGATGTTTCCTTTCTGGACGTTGTTGTGAAGGAAATGATGACGGATTTTGATGAGTTTCATATGCGAGTGTTGCATGGGATTTTGAAAGGCATAAAGCAAGGTTAATGGTGCTAATTTGCAGCAGGTTTTAGGATCTAAAAGAATGAAGTATTTTACCGACACAATGGTGGTAGATGTGTAGATGAGACTCGATTTGGAACATAAGGATGGCTTCAAGTTGATTGAGGTTTGGCGTTCTTAGGGTGATTGATGGGATTTTTTGGATGAACATCCATTGTTGTTGTTTGATCATCGCACGTTGGAAGGTGATTAAGATTGACGATGAAAAAGAAGAGACTCAAAATATCAATCTTCGTATAGGCATATTTCCCGTTATTCGGAAGAAAGAGAGTATCAACGAACTCTTGGCGAGATCGGATGATATGTTGGTTTTCTACCCTAAAACCAATGGATAAAGTTCGATCCTCATTATATATGAGGTGATCTTGACGATAAAATACCATGACAAACTTATGGAGATGAAAGGGACGTACGGAAAGAATAAACTTGGTCCCAAGGAGTATATTCAGACAAGGATGAAAGAAACTACAAATCCCTTAATGTAGGAATTCATGAGTCCTTTATGACCCGAAGGTTGATGTTAGCTTTTAGCTTTTGGATGAGCGTTTTAACATATGTTGTTAAAAGGCTTAAATATGATGTTTCGGATATGACATTTAACAATTGCGATCGCAAGTTAAACTTACTTGAACATTTCGGATGAAATATTTAAGTTGTCAAACCTACTCCGAGTTCTACTAGGTTTGTATCTAACCTCCCCTTGATAAAAGGGTGTATCACTGGGAAGAAAGCAAAGTGATGACCAAGGAATTAGGACAATTTTGCGACTACTTTAGTTTTTAGATTTTGATACTAGTGTAAGACTAGATGACGTCTAAAATTTTATAGTGATAGGCATACCTAATTCATTATGTGTCAAAACAACATAGTGTGTGTGCATAATTAACAAGAAAATCATGTAAAATGCATATAAGGAACCTGAGGCAATGAGATGTTAGTAGTGATACTGAGTTAAACCTGCTTCAGTATCCGTTCTAAAAGACGCAACCGGATTCTCATGATCATCTTTTCTTTCAGTGTACTTTTTCGATGCAGGTTTGGATTCATCTCAAGAGGTTCACTGGTGATTCTGCTATTCCTTGTTCGCTGGATTCTATTGTGCATTATTTGGTTCCAAAGGCGCATAGGAGGTCCATTCGCTGTTATTTCAAAATTGGTTTTTGCGGCTGCTTGCTAATTTATTTGGCAAGAACGTAACAACAGGCTATTCAAGAATCACAAGAGGTCGGAAGCTCAAGTTATTGATGTGATCATGATGACTGTTTGCTTTAAGCTTTTCTTTTGTTCTTTTAAGAAGACGGCTAATGTGGAAGTGCTTCTGGATTTACGTAAGCTCCCGAAGTCTCTCATTCGATCTACTCATTGATGGTTTCTTCTTCTATGATGATGGATGGTTCGTGTTTGCATTGGTTGGATTGAAATTCCAACAGGCAGTTTGATTATTTGGTTCGTGTAGGCTGTTCTTGGAATTATGTGGAGCTGGATGGTCTTCTTGGTTGGTGTGTGGGTTCGTTGGAGATCCGGGTGAGAGTTGTACTCTTTTTCCCTCCTCCAAGGTTTTCCCACTGGGTTTTTTCTTGGAAAGGGTTTTTAAGGAGGCAGCCTCATTTGGTTCATCAATCTCCTTCGAACAGGTGGGAGGATTGTTTTGGAGCTTCTTGTTTTATTAGATGGTTTTTTCCTGTTGGAGTTTTAGTTTCTGTATGTTTAAGTGTTGTAACGCTTAGTGGCCTGTCACTAGCGATGTAGTTGGTTGTTCAAGCGTTTGATTGAGGTTAATGTGACATGTCAGTCACATTCCAGTGTACTTATTGGTTTTTTTGGTTAATATATTTTACCGGGGTAATCCCTTTACCAAAAAATGAAAACATCATAAAAACATGATAACATTACCTATTCAAAGAAACCAATGGATCCAAATCATGCTAAAAAAACACCCACGTTTCTCTCTGGTTCCCATGGGCGATTTTCTTACAAATCCTAACCTCTCCAAAAACGTTTCTTAATTTTCAATTCTGTTCTACTCCCTATAACGATCGTGTTCTTGATTGATTAACTGAGTTCAATTCAAACATTACATTATTTTTATTGGGATCTAGGCTTTATTTGATTAGGTTTTCATTTTTCTTTTGGGTTTTCTTTAAATCGCTGTTTTAGGGTTCTTACGGTTCTTTTAATCGTGATTTCCTTTTCTACTGCCAACTATAAGATGGAAGTCGGTTAGATGTTTTCATTGGTACTTAATTCATTCTTCAACATTGTTGAGGCCATCTTCCTTTGAAGTTTGTCATGGTACTTCTTTTTATAGCTGTTGCTATCGTTTTATTTTTAGGGTTTTGTTTCTTTGTTTTTTCAAGTTGTTATGGAGAAAGTGGTTAATACAAGTGTTGATGTGGGATATTTTAAAGCTAGAATGTCTCGTTTGAAAGGATTAGATTTTGGGAATTCAGGTGTTCTGCAACCTAGGAAGGCAGTTAGGGTTTTGTCTAACCCTAACGTTGCTATGGCCCCTACTAATACTAACGATCAACCATCTGGTGAGGTCCATGCTGCTCATTTGTCTGGTTTTGATGCTTTTGGAGATGATGTGAATAACCAAAAGTGTTTAGATGTGGAAGAATCATTGTGGTCGACTGATGTAACTGGTGGTGTTAATACGACTAGTAAGGCTACTTCTGAAGTTACTCGTGGTATTTTTTCGATGTTACTGATCCGAATACGAAAGATACTCCTTATGGGAGTAGTTCAATTCCATCAAGTCTTGATGCTCATCGGCCCGAGGGTGATGGTATTAGTGTTTCTATAAAGGCTAGAAGAGTGCATGTTTCTACTTCTAATACGAGTAATGACCAGGTTACACGTCCTAATTCCCCTTCTAAGGGTAATCAAACCGGTACTAGTCCTATTGTTCAAACTGTTGATGTTAATTCGCCTCCCAAATCATATGCTGGAGCAACAAGTGGTATGCAAAATGCTAATGCTAATGGTAAATCTAATTAAGGTTGATAATGTGTTTTAAGGTGTTGATGTATCTATACCTATTATTACTGAGCACACTCTCTATGGGTATTTTATCGGTAAGCGTATTGCTTTCCCAGTGGTTGAATACTTTGTTCATAGCAATTGGGCAGTATGGTTTAAAAGGCATTATGATGAATATAAATGGTTTCTTTTTCTTTAAGTTTGATTCTCAGGTTGGTTTGGAGGCTATTTTCAAAGGAGGTCCGTGGATGATTAAAAACAGCCCTATTATACTTAAAAAAATGGACCATAAGTACTAGCTTAATGAAAGAGGAGTTAAACCATATTCTGGTATGGGTTAAACTTCATGATGTACCATTGCAGTTCTTCAATGAGGATGGTATTAGTATCATTGCTACACATATTGGTAAGCCTATTATGCTTGATTCCTATACTAGCTTGATGTGCATTGATTCTTGGGGTAGGAGTAGCTTTGCTTGTTGTTTAATTGAGATTGATTCTAATGTTGCCCTTAAGGAATCTATCACTGTAGGGGTCCCTTATGTTGATAGGCTTGGCTTTTCTTCTGAAACTATTCGGGTGGAATATGAATGGAAACGTCCAAGGTGCGATGTTTGTTTGATTTTTTGCCATTTTGTTGATACTTGTCCTAAGAAAGTTGTGGCTACACCTGTTGTGGAGAAGAATAATGATAGGTTTCAACAAGTGGGTAATAAAAAGGGAAAAAATAAGAAGGGTGCTAAGGATCAGAAAACTGGTAATATGTTTAATGGTATTCCAAATGGTAAAAATATGTATTATAGACTATTGCCGTGTCCTCACGCACTGTCATCAACTCACGCTTCTAAAACCAAAGATTCCAACCTCTTTCTACTAAATCTATGAAAAGTAACAAAGATTCCTCAAAAGAGATTAAGAAACCCTTAATTCTAAAACACCCCATTTACCTTTTAATTTCATATATATAGATATTACGTTTAAGCACTTTCCATTATGAGTGACGGTTTGTTGAACTTTCATGTCAATCAATAACTCTCATATCTTTTTAAAAGACATTTTAGGACTACGGAGTAGGAAACACGACTCATAAAGAAGTGACCATACTGATAGAATTCATCATCCATGATTTTTCACGAGTTCCCAAAGTAAGCTTAAAATTGAAATCACAGCTAAATATGACTTTAGATGCTAACACTACCCATGGAAGTTAATTGTGTGATTAGCTTTTGCTCTCATTCTCCTATTTTCCTATATTTATTTTATTTTTGGTGAGAAATGAATTTCTTCACATTTTCTCATTTCGATAAGTTTTTAGTCCGATAAAGATACGAAGTTTAGACACTAAGTAGTTTCCATCTTCTCTTGAGAATCGTTGTCTTAAAAATGAGGTCCACATCAAAGTGATTTTATTCATTTATATTTTTGACTTTTCCATTTTCCATTTTTTTACACTTATACGTTTCATTGACGATATGTATCATAAACTACGGAGCTTCACAGTGTAATTCCAAGACCTTAAACCTACTCGGAGTAAAGGATCCAAGGGCCGTTATGACGGAGAATTCCAAGACTCTAAACGTTCATGAAATGAGGATACAAGGGTGTTAGACCAAGACCTTACACAATCCCGGATGGAGATCCAAGGGCCGGTGCAAGAGGGTAGCCAAGACCTAAAACCTTTTGGAAATAAGGATCCAAGGACCCGATCTCGAACCGCAGCTCATAACTTATTTATTCAAACTTATTTATTATGTGACCGTGATGTGTACCCAATTTTTAAAAAAAGGATTCTCTTAAGAAGATAAAAAACTAATTATCGCCAAAACCTGACACCTTTAATTATTATTTTATTTTTATGGTGAAACAATTTTGTGGGAGCAAAAAGCCACAAGTACATTCGATGAGCTCTAAAGAGAACCAACTACTCCACGCTTAGCGTCTAAACTAATAAATAACTCTCTCATTTCTCGATCTTCGCAAATTTAAAATCTCAACTAATGAGATCCGCGAATGCTTAGCCGATAATTTAATTATCAATGGTTAAGGGAACAAGCTAGGGCTCAACACGCCCGGTCAAGTCAAAATCCTATTCCTACTCTCACCAGCGGAAGGTCAACAAGGTGTCAAAACATATACATTATTTTGCAAAGGCTTTGTCGAATAATCTCAAGTCTCGCATTTTTAAAATCACTTATTAGAAACTAGCAAATCTTTTCAAAGCTTCGCATATTTAAAATCACTTAGGGAAGCTTGCAAATTCTTGGCCTTGTGAGCTAGAATTCGCTATTTCGCATTTTATAGCCTCTTGTCTAAGCAATTAGCAAAAACGTTTTCAAGAAAATGCATATTTAAAGTAACTTCTAAGAGACTAGCAAAGACTTTTCAATCATAAAACTAGCAAAAGCTTCAAAAAATTTAAATTTTTCACTTTTTTCAACAATTTTTTTTTTCATGTTTTTAAGGAAAAACAGGGTTGCGAGAGTATAAGTAATAAGGATTTAAAAGGTAAACTTTTGAGGGGTCATTTAAGCCGTTAATCGACCACTTTTATATCCGTTACTGCTTAATTTCGTTCCTTTTCACGTTTTAGGTCTCTTGAAGGCAAATTGCTGGAATGACACTTATTCGGACGAAAAGGCGTGAATATATGAAGAAAATGGCCAAAGTCAAGAATCAAGACACTCAAGCTGCTGGCGTCACAGCCAAATGGTGACGCCGTCGCAACACGTTTTGAGACGACTCAGAAGCCAAATTGCTATTTTGCGCCAGCGGCATCGGGTTTTAAAGAGTAGGCGTCACAACTCGCACGGCCTAGATTTGGATCGGAAGATGAAGCCGGCGGCGTCACGACCATAAGGTGCGCCATCACAAAGTTGGCGTGGCCAAGGCGAAAACCTAATGGCGGCGATCTAGCGGCGTCACAAATAAAGAGGACGCCGTCGCATATTGTAACTCTATATATAAATTTATAATTTTACGGAGGTAGTTTTGTGGACTAAAACCTAAACCGAACTTTAATTTGTCTTGGGCGATATCTTAGGGTTCCATACCTATTTTACAACAAGATAAGTGATTTACTTCATTAATTGATTATGTCTTCAATTGCTTGTGTGTATGCTTGCATGTTTTCCATGTCAGCTAATTTACTTGTGTGTTTGCTTAGATCTATGAAACCTAGGTATTGAATATTGATTGGTTGTCTCTTATCTTAATTGTGATTGACCTAGTATTGCGATAGGTCATTCGTTGTGTTTTAATGCTTGAGTAATCTTTGTGAACATTGGTTTATAATCACCTAGGGTTATTGTAGGCTAAACATCCAAAGGTAACCTTAGAGTTAGTTTATGAATCCTAGAGATTTAGTAAGCAATAACCTTAAGGTAGTCTCAAGAGTTAGGAAAAGCATACCTACGACCTTAGAAGACACTGCGCATTAAGAATAAGGCGTGACAATTCAACCATCAATAGGAGATGACTAGGAGTAATAGCATCTAGGTAAACACATTTTAATTATCATAAGAGCACACAACAATAGACATAGACTACACTCACCTTAGCTTAGTTATTTAGATAAGTAGAGTAATCGGTAGAAATACAAACCCCCAATCCAATACCCGAGATTCGTACCTTTCAATTTTCTAAAAATATAAAAAGAATAAAATTAATCTTCCTCAACCCCAACCTTAGCCTAGTAATTTCTCACTAGCATTCCTATTCCCAGAGAGCGATATCAATCCCGAGGCTTACCCTAATACTAAACTACAGCGATTGGGTTCCGCGCTGGGGTGTTGAAAACTTGCTCAGCGAAGGAAGTTCCTTTGACCCCAACACGCGTGATGCGTGTACAACGCGCGTCCGGGGTCAAAGGAACTTCCTTCGTCGAGCAAGTTTTTCAACACCCCAGGCGATGAACCTAATCGTGTGTGTAGTATTGGGTAAGCCTCGAGAATTGATATGGTTCTCTAGGGAATAGGAATGCTAGTGAGAAATTACTACGCTAAGGTGGGGTTGAGAAGATTATTTTTTATCTTTTATATTTTTAGAAAATTGAAATGTGAATCTCGGGTATTGGATTTGGGGGTTGGTATTTCTACCGATTACTCTACTTATCTAAATAACTAAGCTAAGGTGAGTGTAGTCTATGTCTATTGTTGTGTGCTCTATGATAATTAAAATGTGTTTACCTGGATGCTATTACTCCCAGTCATCTCTATTGATGGTTGAATTGTCGTCCTTATTCTTAATGCGTTGTGTCTTCTAAGGTCGTAGGGTATGCTTTTCTAACTCTTTGAGACTACCTTAAGGTTATTGCTGAAATCTCTAGGATTCATAAACCAACTCTGGGTTACCTTTGGATGTTTAGCCTACAATAACCCTAGGTGATTATAAACTAATGTTCACAAAGATTACTCAAGCATTAAAACACAACGAATGACCTATCGCAATACTAGGTCAATCACAATTAAGATAAGAGACAACCAATCAATATTCAATACCTAGGTTTCATAGATCTAAGCAAACACACAAGTAAATTAGCTTGACATGGAAAACATGCAAGCATACACACAAACAATTGAAGACATAATTGAATTAATGAAGTAAATCACTTATCTTGTTGTAAAATAGGTAGGGAACCCTAAGATCTTGCCAAGACAGCCAAAGTTCGGTTTAGGTATTACTCCACAAAACTACCTCCCTAAAATTCTGAAAATTCGAATCTATATAGAGTTACAATATGCGACGGCGTCACTCTTTATTTGTGACGCCGTCGGGTCGCCGCCATTAGGTTTTCGTCTTGGCCATGTCAACTTTGTGACGGCGTCACCTTATGGTTGTAATGACATCAGCTTTATCTTCTGACGCTGTCGGGATCCAAATCTAGGCCGTCTAAGTTGTGACGCCCTACTCTTTAAAACCTGATGCCGTCAAGTGCAAAATAGCAAACTGGCTTTTGAGTCATCTCAAAACGTGTTGCGACGGCGTCGCTATTTGGCTGTGACGCCGTCACCTTCTGTTCCAGCAGCTTGAGTGTCTTGATTCTTGACTTTGGCCATTTTCTTCAAATATTCGCGCCTTTTCGTCCGAATAAGTGTCATTCCAACAATTTGCCTTCAAGAGACATAAAAAGTGAAAAGGCGAATTGCGAGAACGGATATAAAGTGATCAATTAAGGGCTTAAATGACCTCAAAAGTGTACCTTTAAATCCTTATCAAATATCCCTACACTTGGTATTTGCTTGTCCTCAAGCAAATGTGCTTTTAGCCAATTAATTTATAAGTTAGGGGTCATGAAGCATTAGTTTAGAACAATTCATAACACGTATAAGCCCTGCAAAAGTCATAACAAGCATGGAAATTACATATACTAGCACCTCACAAGTGGTGTGTGGATACTCTCATCTCTCGGGTGTATATGAAATATATCAAGTTGGAAATGGAAGATAAACACTCATTAACTGGTCCTATTACATAGATTACCATAGGCTTGAGACTAGATCAAACCTCCATCGCTTTGGCGTAAGCACCTAGGAAAAACTATCCAAGAGGTCTTTTAAAGGGTTGTAACGTTAGGCTTACGGTAGGGAAACAAAGGGTTTGGTGGGATAGGCGATTTAGTGGGCAAGTCAAAAATCTTTATGTTACAAGCATGAAAAGAATGGCGTTGCTAAGCCAAGACTCGACACTCTAAACTCTAGATAAATTGAAACATACAAACATAAATTTAAAGAAAGATGTAGGATCGTAGCCCGTATGTTTTTTTTTTCATACACTTTTACTCTACCATCCTCTACGATAACATCAAAATAATAGGGATTTATAGGCACATCCCTACACTTGAGTTTTTATTACTCTAACACTAATTTAACCCCGAATTGAAAAGATCAAAAAACTTGGAGTACATTATTACGTAAATAAAGGGAATTTGAATTTAACGTTCCTTCCCGTCACTTCATAAAAGTTAACTTTTCCCATGAGTCAAAATCTTCCCAAAACTGTGTACAAAGGATATGACTCGACTTAGCAACTTATGCAAGCAACTAGATAATTGAACTAAGGGTTAAGTATGATAACAATAATGCACTAAAAGTGAGTGCATACAAGGTAGGCTAAGGCGATTTGGGTGTACATTTGGGGGTGGATTGTAAACAATGCTCTTCATTGACATTCCGGAAAACCGAAACATCACGAGAACCGCGAAAAGGATAGGCTTTGAGGGGTTAACTAGGGGTATCGTGTACTAAAGATGAGTACAATGCAAGGGTGCGGGGGAATTACTCAACCGATGTGGAAGAAGTAATTATTTATCCTAATGCCTCTTATCATTTAGTTATTCCTAACTACACAAGTGTAGTCTTACTAGCGATCTCAGAATGCATCACAAAACAAGTTCTAGAATCTATTATACTACCGATACACTCTCGAAGCATTAAAGTGGAATGCTTTAATTCATACAAATCTAAGCGCGATCCTCACATTTTGGGTGGAATTTAAGTGGTAAAGGGTTTTGTGCTAGTCATATAACTTCCTATCCATGAGACGCTTTATTAAGACTAATGGCCCACTCCTGCATGTCATGAAAATTTTTAAATTTGGTGCCAAAATTACCCTAACCGATATTTCTCATGGTTTATTACACAAATGAAATTCGACAAGGCAAATAGTCAAGGATAAGCATAGTTTCAAAGATCCCATTTTATTTTCCTCCTACACTTAAAGCGAACATTGTCCCAATGTTCCCGAAAATATCAAAGTTATGATAATGGAAGGTAATTAAAAGCGAAAGAAACTAATACTCCCGATTAGCTCGGTAGGATCCGTGTGAAGTAGTGGTTGAATTCTTCTTCAAGAAGAATGTATGTGAAAAGCTCCATCAATCTTATGTATCTTTTCTTGATAAATAAAACCAAACACACTTGAAGAAAACAAAGCGAAACCTTGGCGTAAAATCGGCGGTAACAATATATATGACTCTACTAAACTAGGATATAATGCTTGTGGAATGGATGTTTGATTTTACGGAAAATTAAGACTGGAAAATTCGAAAAATTTATAAGTAGCACTGAAACGAGAAAAAGTTAGAAGTTGTTTCTACTCCTCGACGCCGTCGGTTGCGACCTGACGCCGTCGGTTATCGACAAAAGCGATCTGCGATTTTACGGAAAAATTCGGAAAATTAAAATCTTTAGAATCTGGAAAACTTTCTGCAAAACATCCATTATGACTCGATACAAGCATTTGACTCAAAAAAACACACATGTATATCTTTTAATAATCGTAATTCTCATGTTCACGTTCTTTTTGAAAACGTCTATAATCCTCCCTACACTTATCCCTTTTGTAAAATACCTTTATATGTAATTAAGACGAGGTTAAAGACAAAATAAAGCATTTTTACAAATTCAAACATGAGAGTAAACAATCAATAAAAGATATATGACACACAAACAAGCAAACAATTAATCATGGGTTGCCTCCCACGAAGCGCTTTTCTTTATTTATGAGTCTTGTAGCTAGACTCGAAGTCGTGCCCCTACGTGACTTCATTACCGTCACATTCTTCCTCATGACGGTCTCTATTGGGGTTTTCCATGTTATAGTAATGCCCTATTATGCATCTTTCTAAGAAGTCATCTTTTCCCCAATATGTTCTATATTTCGGTCCTAGTTTCAAGCAATCCTTATAGAACCCAAAAATCTTATTCAGCACATAATCAACTCCTTTCTCCTTATCTTCCTCATTCCTATAGTAGACCGATAGCTTAAGTTCTTTTTCATCATTGGATAATGATGAAAATTTCTCAATCTTAAAGGGCATTTGGTAAGCTACATCATCGGTCTCATCCTTGAATCTCACTATTCCTAACGTCGGATCATAAGTCATCTCGGTGTTTTCTATGAAAGGCTTCCCTAGAATAACATGGTACAAGCTAGGATCTATAGCCGTACTAATATCATTCACAACTATGAAATCCGTAGGAAATGTGAAACTACCTACATAGACGGGCAATCCCTTAACTCTACCAAGGAAATTGCAACTAACCCTAGGATTATCGGGATCTTGCCTAGTTGGGATAGGCTTCTTCATTACCCAATTATAGTAGGTGCTAGTCATGATATTTATTTGGGACTTGCGATAAATGTAGGCATTTGCCACAAAAAGGTGTCCTATGCAACATGGTATGTTAAGATTCCAAGGGTTCCCAAACTTGATCCTAGGGCTTCTCCTAACATACATGTGACGGAGGTCGCGTACTAAGTGTGGGTGGTGAGAGAGTTCTTCTTCCGTAGGAAACTTATTGAAACAGTCATCGCCTACTTCATCTACTTCCTCGGTTGTTTCATTCCTAGGAGTTTCACTAACCTCAAGTACCGTCTCATGGTTCGCTTCGTCATTTGTCCTATTAGGTTTCACTAAAGTGATGGCATTGACGAATTGAACGTGCTTAGCTAACTTACTTGGGTCCTTAATCTCTACACCAGAAGATTCGGGAGTTTAGATAGCATTAACCTTCCTATCACTATTGGTCATGGCTTTCAAAAGGTTATCTATCTTCCTATCCATCTCGGCTTGTTGTTGGTTAAAGCGGTCCGTGAGCTTAGCTATTTGAGCTTCTTGGGATGTAACTAGGTGTTGCAACATCCCTTCTATGTTTTGTTGGCTAGGGCCATGAGATGGGGGCCATGAGAAATCATTAGATGTGAATTCTTTGGTTTGTCCCAAATAGAAGTCGGGTTTGCCCTTCCATGCTTCTCGGGCATCATTGAAAGTCCAAGGTCCGGTTGTTGTAGGGAATCTTCCTCCCGTTCCATTGGTACGCGAGGATGCGTAGTCAACGGAAGCTTGTTCGGGGAGTCTTGTGCAAGTGCGAGTGTCATGAGGACCACTACATAGCTCACACAAGGAAGAAACTTTGTTCACTTGGCATGAAGACTTAGGATTTTCTTAGGAGCTCATTAGGAATTTGACTTGATCTTCAAGCTCGAGCATCCTACGGTCGGAAGGTTGTGAGTCAAAGGGAGGCAAGGAGATTGCCTTTATGGTTTTGGGAAACTCACGGGGGTTATTCCAACTTTCGTTGTCATAGAGAGCAAGGTCCTCTATTATACCCCATGATTCTTCTGCGGTGAGATCACTAAGTTTACCACCAGCCGCTTGGTCAATGGATCGCTTAGTTGGGAAATTGACATGATCATAAAGAGTTGGACTTGAAGCCAAAGATCAATGCCGTGATGAGGACTCTATGGAGTAAGTCCTTGAATCGAGTCCATGCTTAGTAGAAAGATTCACCTTAGCGTTGTTGGAACATCAAGATTTCATTCCTAAGCTTAGTAGTTCTCCCGGTGGGAAAAATTAGGAAAGGAAGCGAGTGAGATCATCCCAACTTGAGATAGAGCCGGTGGAAATCGCTCAAGCCAATTACTAGCTTGGTCTGTAGAGAATTGGAAGAGGCCAAGCGCGTGGTCTCCGAGTAGTAGCATCGAGTTCGATGGAATCAACGATTTTAAGGAAATCCTTAAGATCTTGATTAGGATCTTGAACGAAGTCCATGGAATGCACATCCGTTTGCACCAACGGATGGTGTCGGATCGAAGGGCCGTAGTTTAGGCTTGGTCGGGAAGCTCAATGGTGTGTCTATAGCCTAGGTGGCTTGGTCTTGAGTAATCACCAAGAGTACGGCCTCTTGGCGGGTAATTTGGTGGTGGGTTGATGAGTGGTGGTTGATTATCACCTTCCATGATGAAAAGTGATGGGATTACTAACAAAGGTCACGAAGAAGGGGGATAGACTACGAGGAAGCTAAAAATGAGAAAAAAATCTTACTTGATAGGAATCAAGCAAGGGAACCTAAACGAGGTGAAAATCTAACTAGCTATTCTATTCCCGTGGCGCCAAAACTTGATATCATTACAACGCGTGTTGGGGTCAAAGGAACTTCCTTTTCGTCGAGCAAGTTTTTCAACACCTAGGCGGTGAACCTAATCGTTGTAGTGTAGTATTAGGGTAAGCCTCGGGAATTGATATCGTTCTCTAGGGGAAAAGGAATGCTAGTGAGAAATTACTACGCTAAGGTTGGGGTTGAGGAAGATTATTTTTTTATCTTTTTTATATTTTTTTACAAAATTGAAATGTACGAATCTCGGGGTATTGGATTTGGGGGGTTTGGTATTTCTACCGATTACTCTAGTTATCTAAATAACTAAGCTAAGGTGAGTGTAGTCTATGTCTATTGTTGTGTGCTCTTATGATAATTAAAAATGTGTTTACCTAGATGCTATTACTCCCTAGTTATCTCCTATTGATGGTTGAATTCTCACGTCCTTATTCCTCCTATTGATGGTTGAATTCTCACGTCCTTATTCTTAACGCATTGTGTCTTCAAAGGTCGTAGGGTATGCGTTTTTCCCTAACTCTTTGAGACTACCATAAGGTTATTGCCTACAAAATCTCTAGGATTCATAAACTAACTCTAAGGTTACCTTTGGATGTTTAGCCTACAATAACTCTAGGTGATTATAAACTAATGTTCACAAAGATTACTCAAGCATTAAAAACACAATGAATGACCTATCGCAATACTAGGTCAATCACAATTAAGATAAGAGACAACCAATCAATATTCAATTCCTAGGTTTCATCGATCTAAGCAAACACACAAGTAAATTAGCCGGACATGGAAAACATGCAAGTATACACACAAACAATTGAAGACATAATTGAATTAATGAAGTAAATCACTTATCTTGTTGTAAAATAGGGTATGGTACCCAAAGATCGCTTAAGACAGCCAAAGTTCGGTTTAGGTTTTACTCCACAAAACTACCTCCTAAAATTCGAAAATTGAATTCTATATATAGAGTTACAATATGCGACGGCGTCACTCTTTATTTGTGTGTTGTCGGTCACCGCCATTAGGTTTTCGTCTTGGCCACGTCAACTTTGTGGCGTCACCTTATGGTTGTGGCCGTCGACTTCATCTTCGACACCGTCGGGATCCAAATCTAGGTAAATCGAGTTGTGACACCACGATCTTGTCAAGTGCAAAATAGCAATTTGGCTTCTGAGTCATCTCAAAACATGTTGCGACGGCGTCGCCATTTGGTTGTGTCGTCGTCACCTTCTGTTCCAGCAGCTTGAGTGTCTTGATTCTTGACTTTGGCCATTTTCTTCATATATTCACGCCTTTTCGTCCAAATAAGTGTCATTCCAACAATTTTCCTTCAAGAGACCTAAAAAGTGAAAAGGAATGAAATTAAGTAGTAACGGATATAAAAGTGATCGATTAAGGGCTTAAATGACCCCTTAAAAGTGTACCTTTTAAATCCTTTTCAGTGCGTTGTACGCGTATCAAGTTTTTGGCGCCGCTTCCAGGGAATAGAATAGCTAGTTAGATTTCCACCTCGTTCAGGTTCCCTTGCTTGATTCCTATCAAGTGAGATTTTTTCTTATTTTTAGCCTCCTCATAGTCTATCCTCCTTCTTTGTGACCTTTGTTAGTAACCCCATCACTTTTCATCATGGAAGGTGATAACCCACCAAACAACACCCTACCACTTGATCTAACTTTTTCCAACCAACTTCGAGCTCGTATTGTTAGTGAAATTGGAGAGCTTAAGAAATTGAATAGGATAATTGAAAGTGCACTTGAGGAGGCCCTTAGGGAATCCACTGGCACTTTAGATAGTAAATCAACCCCGAGTAATTCTGATGATGAGTTAGAAGAAGGAGATTATAAGGTATTAGAAGTTATGGAGGGATGTAAGGAGGAGGAAGAATTTAGGGAGTATTTCGATTCATACCCTAATAGGAAGGAAACCGCCTATCACTATAACATAGTTAACTTCCTGCACCCACCTTTCGAGCCTTGTATTATAAGTGGTGACCCTAAAAATATTAAGATACCGTGCATGATTGGATACTTATATAGGGATCACACTTACATTGACTATAAGGCATCCATGAACATAATGTCTAGGCTCTACTACAATTGGATCATGAACGAAAAGTTAGGACCTATGAGGGACCCCTTTCACCCTAGGAAAATGAGTAACTATGTTGGGAGGGCCAAAGGATTGCATGTCTTTGTAGGTAACTTCACATATAGGTGTGATTTCATGATCTTGGAGAATGTTAAGGGCATCATTGATGGGTTTTTATGAGATGTGATACTTGGGAGACCATTTATTGAGGTATCTAAGATGGTTTATGATCAAGAGGAAGGAATAGCCAAGTTCTCAAACGGGACCGAATGTGGTAAGTATATAATGCCCTACAAAAATAAGAAGTTTGAGGGTATTGACGATCTAGATGTAGACAACATTCCGGCCTTTGAAGTAGATTGGGAGAACAAGGTTTACTACACCGCTTGCCTAGAATTAGGCCCTGAGTATATTCGTGGTGAGAGAAGAGTGAAGGAAATCGAATGGACCTCTAAGGGGGGAACGTAGGGGCACGACTTCGAGTCTAGCTACAAGACTCATAAATAAAGAAAAGCGTTTCGTGGGAGGCAACCCATGCTTAATTGTTTGCTTGTTTGTGTGTCGTATATCTTTTATTGATTGTTTATTCTCATGTTTGAATTTGTAAAAATGCTTTATTTTGTCTTTAATCTCCTCTTAATTACATATAAAGCTATTTTACAAAAGGGATAAGTGTAGGGAGGATTACACACGTTTTCAAAAAGAACGTGAACATGAGAAATACGATTATTAATAGGGAAAATTAGCCAAATAGACCGCGCGCCCTGATGCATATCACTTCATGGACCACTTTTATTTTAAATTTAAAAATAGACCGAGGGCAACCGCTGTCATTGGGCAACTCAACCACATTGCGACAAGTGTCCCTATGTGTAAGGTATTGTTTTTTGGGCAACTAAAAAGCGGTGGGCAACCGTATTTTTTAGAAAAGGTTTTTGGTCATTTTACATGATACTTGTCGGTCAAGTAGAGATTCTTTTACAAAATAAAATATTCTATAGTAAGCGTGTTCATAAAATTGCTACTTCTCATTAAGCTGCTGCGCTTCTTCTTCTCAATCTGATTCAAACACACACGACTCCATCAATCCCCGACCCTAGAAAATTCTAAACACCCATTATCCAAAAACACACACCCACACACGACTCTACCGAATGTTATTTTTCATAAAACTAAAACTATGATTTCCATTGCTTAGTTGGAGGATTGAACTCGTTTAATCATCCCACCCAAATCGAACCCCAATCCCAAATCATCACACTAAAATCAAAAATAAAACCGATCTCACACACTCCGCCACACTCCACCGTCGAAAGTCACGAAACCCTAACTCCGCCACACTCCACCGTCGGAACTCACTGAAACCCTAAATCCGCCACACTCCACCGTTGTTATCACCTAAATTGTTTGATTAATACATGTGTTGTTTTTGTAGTTGGCGGTATAAGTTTAAAACATTTGGAGTTATATCTTATGGTAAATTGATTGTTTTTCTTTGTCTTGGTTACTTAAATCACTCATTTTGATTGTTCATGACTTCATGTATCATCAAATTGGTCATTTTTCATTGATAAGAATGTTTGTTTTGTGTGATTTAAATTGTTGGTGTTTAGTTCTGAGGAAGGTTTTTGAGGATGTTTCTTGGTCCAATAAATGTTCATGCTACTAGAAAAGATGT
Source organism: Chrysanthemum lavandulifolium (assembly GCA_022545495.1). Lineage (NCBI taxonomy): Eukaryota > Viridiplantae > Streptophyta > Magnoliopsida > Asterales > Asteraceae > Chrysanthemum > Chrysanthemum lavandulifolium. The sequence continues at coordinate 188,493,311 of CM040245.1, read as the reverse complement.
CCAATTAAAAGTGAAGGAGGAATAGAATAGTTTCAGTATAAGAAGAGCTCCATATGAGGTATTTTAATGTCATTACATGACTAGTTTTTGTATACAATATCTATATGTTGGTATTTAATTTCAGGAAAGTTGCGCCTTTTATGATTCATCCGGTATTTTTTGGTATAATGATAGTTTGGTAGCTCTGTTGGAAATGGAATTGAAGGCAGATCTTCTTGTATTGCTGAGTGATGTTAATGGTTAGTCGTTAGTCTCTTTATATCTGATTTCATCATACTTTTTGTTTTTTTAAAAGAGACAGCTCCAACTAAGGTTATGTGCATTTCAGTTTTTATTTGTAGCTTATACATGCAATTACTTCTGTCAAGCTCGTTCATAGTTTTATTGTTTTCAATATTTTAGTGCCAGTTGTCAATTTCCTTTATGGAGGCTGCTCGAGGTTGTTCGAAGGACGTATCATTTAAATCACAAATCTGTTGTGCTTCTTGCTGTGAGTTGTTTATACTTGATATTTTACCTTTTCAACATTCCCGTGTGAAAATTTACAGTTATTTTGGAGTCGTTATTACTCTTTACATGCTATCGTTATCTCTAATTGTAGTAATATTGGTTTTACGCATTACGATATGAGATCTTTGTTAATATATCTGGTTTAGATCTTATAGCGAAATATCTGTTGTTAATTTAGTTAATTTAGGTTTTCGACTAGGGTGACCTTATCTAATATAGTTCACTTAACTATGTTATCAATAGCATGTTTAGGACTAATATTGTTTACGCATTGAGGTGATAACCTGAATGTGACATTAGTTTTGTAATCAATTTGACCTGCAGTTAAAATAGGTGAAGCATGTGACTGTGGAAACTATGCATTAACTTACTTACCTATTTCTTCAATGAGATTCTTAACCTTTTATTATACATGAGGATGTTATTCAATTTCAGCTTGTTTCAATTGTATATAGAATCAAATCTTTTAAGCTCGTTGTTTAATGATATACAATAGATTTTTCGCTGATGATGTAGATTCTATTAATGGTATTGATAGTTTTGTAATTGTTGTTCATTGTATTTCTAGAGTAAATATAACACATTTTAGCTAGTTAAACATCTTTTATGATACAATATTTGTTCTATATGAAGGTGTAAGGTAATTATTATCGATTAAAACTTTGGTTTATTTTTAAATGCAGATGGATGGGGTTACACGAAAGTAGTTTGGTCAGCTTGTAAGGGTCGTGGGACAGTATTGAAAGACAACCCCTCTGAAATGGAAGTCGGCTCTCGGAAAGTAGGTGTTTCATTAATCAAGAAATTGTAGAAACCTGTTATATCCATAACCAAGTGGATGACATTTTTTTGAGTTATGATCTGCTTTTGTCTAGATTAAATTTAAAACCAACTGCAGCGCTTGTAAAGGGTCAGGGAGCCTGAAAAAGGTTTGAATTCTAAGATTATTAGATGCTTTAGCGTATATTTTCTAATCAAGAGAATCTAGATCACTATCTTTTCTATTATTTCGTCTGACAAAAATGTAGCTCATGCAAAGGATCGAGGAGCGTGGAGGACTCAAGAAAGTTAGTGTTACAATACCGGCGGGTTAGTCTTGACCTAAAAAATCATTTTGGGTCTTATAAAACAAAAAATATTTATGTATTTATAAAACCGTCAGTGGCATTTTGAGCTTTGTACTTAAATCCTTTGAAGGTGACAGATTTTAAGGAAACAATGGACTTTTTTGGATTAAACTTTTATGAGAATAGTGTGCTTTGAATCATCTACCTATATTCGCTGTAATATATAGTGTGCTGACTATGTTTTTTAATTTATTTTTATTTTCCATGAATTAGGCATAGACTCTGGTCATATCATAAGAATTCCGAGAGCTGGCAATATCAATAAACAAGGGGATCCTCGCACCCTAAGAATTAAAGTGATGGTAAATACTAGTTACTTTACCTAGATTCTTATTGTTATTTACTATTTTCTGGTTATAACTTATGATGCTTGCAGCTTGCACTTTCATATTATTGTTCTTTCATTTAGGTTCTTTGAAGATCCTGTTTTCAAGAGAAAGGGTTCGATTTGTATGTAGATTCAAATATTACCTTCATCCGGTGACAACTTAAATGATTCTGAAATTTCTTGCTGTATCCTGGGCACACAACGAATGAACATTTCAATATAACTTGGTATAAAATCAAGTTAAATGATGCACCAAGGAAAGTTAAATGAAGCCACTTATTTTCATAATTTACTAGAACTTTTGGTTTATGTTTTTATCTTTATTTCACTTAGAATGTAATAACGCGAAATGGTTAATAAATCACGTCTCTATCTTAGGAGATAAATTTTGGTCATATATCTGTCACTTAAGAATCAAATTATCGTTTTGGTGTTTAGAAGCCTATAAATAGCGTTTATTATAGATTTCAAATTACTTACTGATATATTATAAATTTTATTGTCAATCGTGTGTAAGTACTTTGTTGGTGTTTCCCTTCTTGCCTAGCAGATCGTGCTATAAAGGGAATACATAGTTTTTGCTAGGTTTCTAATTGATAAAAGAAATTTTACTTTGGCAGGCGATTATAGGAGGTAAGGTTGAGGTACCAACTTTAAATGGAAGGACACAAGTAAAAGTGAGTTTGTTTCTATCTGCTAATCTTTAAATTGTCATGCATATATATTTTTCTGGCTTTTCCGTTTTGTTGTAGGTGTTTTCTAAGTAAATTCCCAAACACATGTATACGTACTAGATAACATACATATGTCCTCTCCTAGATAAATTTTTTAATGTATCTTTAGAGTTATAGATTTCTCAATGTGAAAGACGGTAACACCTATACAGCATAGCTTAAGCCCTTTATATGAAGAGAAAATGTATGGGGCTTATTATTAGTACTGATGTATGTTTAGAATCTATACGATTAAATATGTTATCTGATCCCAAAAGATTCATTTAAACATCACTGTTGCTATTCTTGTAATTCATTTGTTTAAATCAATACCAAATACTGATTTTCCATACTTTGCAGATTCCCAAAGGGGTTTTTAAGTATGGATACCTAACAAAACTAAGAGGTAAAGGTAAAAAACTATGTTGCAAAACTAAACTACTTATCAATGATTCCTTTTTTTTTTTTTTTTTTTTTTTTTTTTTTTTTTTTTTTTGGCACACAGATTATTCACATACTTCATGCGTTAATGTTCAGGCTTGCCAAAGAAAAGTGTTTTGTGTCCCATGGAGACCCGGTATATACGTTTACGCTATGATTTCCCGAGTAAGTATTACATTTCTTTGCATACGTAATTTATGTCATATATCTTCTTGTACTCTTGCAAACAAATGCTAGTTTTTGCAAGTACTAGTTTTCAAGTGGATGCTGTGAATTTATCCCTATTACTTACTGGTACTCCAAAGAAACGGAACTTGTCTTCTGTTCTAGACGGGTACCAATAATAAGTTAAACAAAAAGAGTATTTATCAAGAATGAACTCTAACTAAAATATTGAAGTTTTAGAATAAGGGCCTGATATTAGTCCAAGGATCTAAAATAAACAAGTTTAATTCTTGAAGACATGCGATTTTATCTTCCGGAACAACCAAAGAAACACGATAATTATAGTACTAATAGGAGCGTTTGTGCCTTCTCTTTTACATCCATCAAATACTCCTCATTTTTACTAAGAAGTTTATTTTTAAAGTGTATGCCACAGTGCTCAAGAACTCAAAAGCTTTTTCCTAATTAGTATATTTAAACATATATAAGGACAGAAAAAACCAGATACATCTGGAGGAAAAGATAAATTGTAAGTACATCATACATGAGACGGACGGTATGGTTACTCCAAGTAATATAAATCAAGATAATTCAGTATTTTAAAGGACTTCAACTGTTTGATTTTGTTAGAACTCTGATTTTAGAAGTTTTTATATAAAGTTTAGAGTACTAGTCATGAGCGTAAAAAGTGGGCATGACATATGATCTGAAACTGAAGTAAGCATATTATTAATACTTTAAACCAACAAAATGTTTACTGAAATTTTGGGACTTCCTTATTTATGCAATATGTGTCATGAATGTATGATCCATTCTCACATTAACAATACTCAGGGTACCGAATGATCAAGAAATTGCCGAATGGATAAAATTTTATAATGAGGAAAGGTCATCTAACAAAAACTGGTGAGTGTGTTTGGCTCCTTGCAGTGTCTGGTTTTATTTAATTTTATTGACGTTGTTTTCTATTTCAGTATGCACACTTTAATAGAGGTGGAAAGTTATGCGTATTTGCTTTTATATGGGTCAATTTGGGTTGCTTATTATTTTGGATGGGTAAAAATAAGGAAATAGCTAAAAAGAAACGGGTCAAAGGGGTTAATTTTCGGGTGAATTGAGTTGCTAAATTCTTACAACCTCCTAAAGCGTTTTACCCTGAAGGGTTCAAATTATTGTATCAATATATTCATAATTATAGTGACACATTAACTATATTAACTATTATAGTAAGATTTAAGGACACTTCTTTTAAAATACAAAGGTTTTCTTTGCTTTACCTTTTTTTGGGACGGAGTGTGTTCTTTAGCCATATAATCCTGAATGTGATGAATATTCTAAAGTTCTACTTATTGACTTGTAGGTGGCTTCGTTTAAGCATAAATGGACTCTTCAAACTTTCACTTGAGTTATCGAAGCTTCAATTATCGACATTAATGATAATTCTTTGGTTTATGATCAAATAATTTAGCTAGAATGGAGGCCAGTCAAGTTCATTTAGTAGCGTCTATGACACATAATGCTTTCACAATACTTTTGTAATGACTTGTGCATAAACAACCCTCGAAAAAAGAATGATATCCTTGCATATCAGTTGGGGAGATAAATCTTAAATCTGAACTAAGTAGTTACTAGTAGCATGGTCATTTTCAGGAGTGTCTACTTTTTAGTATCAGTCCAATTTAGAAATCATTGAGAAAATTTGAAATTTGATTGATACACTTTTTCTGGAAACCTAGAAGAAAGTGTTCGGAAATGGTAACGAGAATATTTCGATTAAACTACGACATTTGAATCAAAAACTACGCTTTCCAAGATAACTTGAACATGGATAATCTTATTCATATACCCATTTAATGTATAATCATATAATCTTTTTATATAATTGTGTATATACCCTATTCTTGTGAACACTTATTTTGTCCAACTTATAGTTAAAATCGTTGAAATAAATTTCATAGTAACTCCAACTTTTCTTTTAAAATTAAAGTTTCTCTAAAATAAATGTGTTTAATCCATTATAATAATCTTACAAGTTGTATTTTTGTGAAAAAAAAATTCTTCAAAATATCCAAAAGCGAAATGATTTAGCCTCATAAAAATGCTTTTAAACTTCTTTCTCATGTATAGAATGAAGACTAGCAGTGGTTACGAGAATGACTAGCACCACGAACTATTTATTAGCACCAGTAACATAAAAACCAATCTTCAAAAATTCTTTAAAACTCCAACTGTTATCACTCGAGTACAAGTTAAGCAAATAGCAGTTTTATGTATAGAATGAAGACTATCCTTTTAAACCCACCCATGTGATCATGAAATAATATAAATAGGAGCACTTATATTAAACAATGATCAATCATAAGCAATGTTATAAAACCAATCAGAAAGATTAAAAGCGTTTCTCATGAAGCGAATTAGCAAATATAAAACCAAACTTGACTTTCACATGTAGTGAATACGTCCACTGAACATTTAATATCTCACATTTCTTTCTGTATATTGTACTTATATATACTCTACTGTACAAAACCTCCCATTGTACACTACAATCAACTCTTCGCAGCAACATAACCAAAAAAAAGTAAAAGAAAAAAACCGCAAACTTGAATCACTAATATTTTGAATTTCATAGGTACAACGCAGAATCTCTCATCTTTGTATGAGGTATCTGAACCTGTAATCAATGGCTACAGAAATTTCCTGTTCCTTAAAGCCTATTTCAAGCAATATAAGTGTCTTGTCCATGGTCCCAAACAAGGTTTCTGTTGTGGCTTCCTGCTATATTTAGCTGAATTAGTGTTGAAGCAAACAAGATGACTTGTAATGGATAAATGATGCATAATTTAATACTTATAACTTTATACTGTCGCGAATGCAGTAATTCATGTTATACCCATAAAATAAAATAAAAAGTGGTGTTCTCATAATTGATACGTTAGGTCATTTATGAAAGATAAAAATTGAATTGCTAAGAAACCTTAGAACAAGAGTTATAATATGGTCAAATAGACAAAGAAAAATGAGATAAATGTATTGGTAGATGGAAGTTTATAAACCTCGTTTCTTGTTGGAAGAGTTTGGTTTAAATCATATGCTTGACCATCGAGCGGCAAAATGAAATCTACAAGTTCGTTAACAGGAGCATCTTCACCTATCAACAATTATAAATACATTACAAGGCTGTAGATAAATGTTTTGCTTACGGATAAGTAGGCGACCAAGGTTCCGATAATCAAACTACTCTTACTATTTTGGGACACAACAGGCTTGTTCTTTGTTGTATATGTAGCATTAGTCACGACAAAGACATAGTAGAAAAAGGTACAATTTGGTTACTAAGTTTAGTATAATTTAGGATAGGTTTTCTATGAATACTTAAAGCGGTTCAAAGTTTCTATTAGGGATCAGTCTCTAAGCAAAGCAGAGGTAGAGCGCTATTTTTCTACTAGCTTATAACTTGGCTTTTCAAGCCGGGCACACTAGTGATTTAGCATAGCATTATAGCTATTGATCTCCTTATTCATTAATAAAAGATCCAAGGTTTCCCATCTATGTGAACATACCAGTAGTCCTAATCAATGTTTTCAACTCATACATAATATGCCTTTATAAACATAGCAAACCCAAAAAGTGGAGCTCAAGCGTTTTATACTTCATTGGGACTTACTTAATGAAGTTGTTAATGGCTAGTTAATTTTACAAGCTGCGCATATTCGTTTATGTTGCTTGACATAGTTAAGGTTCTTTGTGATAGTTAAAGAAAGAAGTTGCCCAAAAAGAAGAAGTTGCCCAAAAAAGTTGCCCTAATTAGAAGTTGCCCTAATTAGAACTTGCCCAAGCGAAGTTGCTCAAAAGAATAAGTTGCCCAAGAGGAAAAAAATTGCATAAGCAGTCGATACTAAACACCGCTAGTACTAATCAACTCCTAGTTGCCCCAATTAAAATTGCCCTAATTAGAAGTTGCCCAAACCAACTTTCCTTTGCTAGTGTTAAACTTCCCTTTGCTAGTACAAAGTTCCCACTGCTAGTGATACTAAACACTAATAGTACTAATCAACTCCTAGTTGCCCCAATTAAAGTTGCCCAAACCAACTTTTCCACTGCTAGTGTTAAACTTCCCACTGCTAGTACAAAGTTCCCACTGCTAGTGATACTAAACACTGCTAGTACTAATCAACTCCTATCAACACTATACAAAATAGTATGCAAACAATAGTTTATAGCCACTTTCTTAATTATAAATAATAATTAATGTATTTGATTCATGTGTTGTTTATTGACCTGTCGTATGTCACCATCTGTCAAGTTCTCAGCCATCTTTGGACCCGATGAAAGAAATCCCCGTCCTAGTGGACTATATGCCACTATACCAATGCCAAGTTCTCTGCCAAAGCATGAAATAAAGAATTACAAATTTGCATAGTTTTTTAATTCTTACTAATTACTTAAATATCAATTGATGTAATAAATAATGAGTAACGGGTCAAAATGGGTTCAGGTCGGGTTGGTCCGACTTTCCAACATTTACCGCAACAAGGATTTTGTGACAACTCGCAATTTGGTCATTTCTCAAAACAATTCATGCCTTACAATTTCAACATTTATCGTAAACTAGGTTTACGTGTTCCAAAATCAGCGTAACCTTAATGGTTTAGCGGCGAATTCATGATCATATCATCACGAATATTTCATATGGACTAAGTTTAGTCTACATTTCATTAACATCATTTGCATCATGTTAGTTCATTCATGGCTTTGCATTTCACATTAAGCGCGTAAATTTTATATTAAATAAGCGTTATCGCGTGAGTTATTATTTTGAACATTTAATCCGTTACTTCTAAAAATGATCCCGATATATTTTTATACTCATATTAAGTTTATAAAATAATATTATGAGTTTACCTAGTGTTTTAGATTTATTTTGTAACTAAATTGTTGTATTTATATAATTCGACGTTTTTCTTAAATTAAACACGATTATTATTATATCACTCAAATTTTGCAAAGAATGTATTTTATAATTTTATGACCTAAAATATTTTAACTTGACCCGTGAAAATTTATTTTTATTCAACGCTACCCTAAATATTTACAAATGCTACAACTTACCATTTAATATCAAGTCTTTTACACAAAATCTTACACTTATACACTTTAATAAAAAAAAAAAAAAAAAAAAGACATAAACAAAAGTGACACACGCCCCTTGTCGACACAAGGGTGATTCCCAAGAAGATATTTGCAATATCTCTTAGACATATATTATACTACATTTTCTTTCACTCTTTCATTTGCAAAACCAAAGACCAATATTCCTATCTCTTCTCTCAAAATATCGGCAGCCAAAGGACCCAAAAGGAAGGATTATCCAAGTTTTCAAGACAAATATAATTACACACTAGTATCATTGGTTGCAAGGTTTTGTAATATAAACCTCAAGTGATTAGGAAAACCTTTTGTCCATTAAACCTCATCATATCACTAGTAAGCATTCATAGTCATATTTTTATTTCGTATTCATTTTTATGGTCATATCATTTTATTGGTGAAACATGCAAGTCTCATGATATTTATACCATTTTTAAGGTTTTTAAGGTTTTATGTGCTATATATATATATAATCCATTCTATAATTACTCCTTGTTATATTTTAGTTTTGATGATGTTTAGGAACCCATGACACCCTAAGAAGGTGTATGGTAGGATTAGAATAGCTTTGGAGTTGATTTGAAGGGATTGGAATAGGTTTAGGACGAGAAAAACTATTTTCGACTAGTATAAAAAGTGGTCTGTTCTTATTTTGTTTTTCTGGAAAATCCGACAGTAGGCACAAATTTTTGGCCTTGATATTTAGAAAATATACTTTAAAAGCGAATCCGTGGCCGCTTGAGCGGATTAAAGCGGAATTATAACGAAGAAGTTATGAATTTTTCAAGTTTGACGACGAAATATATATTTTCGAAAATTTGACAACATATTTTTGGTTTATGCGAGTCAAAAGCAGTCCTAAGCTTACAAATTATTTCGACTTATCAAAAATATATTAGTATACTTTGATACGAAGCTAAGGGCGTATTATCGTGAAAGCGGTTTATAACGACAAAGATATACATGTTTTCATAAAATTGCCGTAACTATTATTTTTAGAAAAACTATATTATTTTTACGAGACAAGTGTTACGGTAACTAAAGCGACCATGTTGAAGGCTGTTTTTAACGAGGCGTAGGACTTTTGTAACGAGATGTCTTCTAATAAAATCGACATCATCAAGCATATTTCTCAAAATGACAAACCGTTTGTATAGCGGAGTTGTAATAAATTAATTACGGTTGCTTAAACTTTGCGAAACTCACTTTTACACAACCTTTTAGACAAAATCACCATATTTAACCTCTATTATCTTTATGTTCGAGACCTCTATGGCGAAAACTCATGTAATAAAACTTTTATATTTTGATACAAGCTTTCTAAAACCGTCGAGTTCGTTTCCTAACGTTCGGCGTACACCATTTCGACTAGTTTTTGAAGCCATTTTGTCACTTTCATGAAATTTCAAGCGACTTTATTTTGCGACGAAAAGTTAAAATTTCACAATAAAACAATAATAAACCATTGTAGGATGACATTTTGGCGTAAATACTTGTAAAGTAATTTAAGAATGGTCAAGGCGTCAAAGAGTATTTTTAAACGATAAGTATTATTTTCAAAACTCACAAATGGTATAAATAACATACGAAATGCATGCATAACATTACATCATAACTCATTACATATCATATCATTCGTAATAGGTCGAGTTAAAACATCACGCTATACCTCGGTGTACTCACTCTTGTCATCATACCGGTTTATCAAGTGAGTTTTCATAGCCCGATTTATTCAAGTTTTACTTATTTCAAACCTACGGGGAGAATACATTGCACAACATTTTATTACGATACCAAGTATGTTAAATTCATTTACATTGTTTAAGTTACCACGTTGCCGGTTAAATGTCCCCATTTCATATGCATGAGCCGTTAATTTCCTAGAAGCGTGTGTGAGTGGATAGATCTATCGAGGTGACACCTCCATCCGGGTTGGTGAATCCCAACTAGTCATACGGATGCATTTCATTCATAAACATTATTAGAGTTGTTTGGCAAGACACTCTGTTGGGCGAACATCGATCGAGACTTCGGTATCATGCGCTTAAGCAATTGTAACATTATTTTGTGACATCATTGTCATACGATTTATACTTGTGGTAGTCGTATTAACATTTACATAAACCTATGAACTCACCAACCTTGTGTTGACACTTTTAGCAATGTATTTTCGGGTAACTAAGGTATTCACTTCATGGCATGCATTTGGACACATCATGGAGTCGCGGTGTGACGCGTCTCACTTAGGTTTCACGCACTTTAAAACATCGTTTGAATTGTAACAAACTTATTTCCGCACAAGTTGATTTTCATTTTGGGACCTATATTTTGTAAATTCGATTATTTTATTAAATCAAGCGACGTATTTTCCAAAGCGACACTTTAGGTCGTTCAATATAACTGTGATTGTGATGCTATGACGATCAATCCCGAGAATTCCATTCATTGCAAAGCAGTAATTTGGGGTGTGTGATTGGTATCGAGCTTGGTTATAGAGAACTAGGTTGCATCATTGACCTAGACTATAACTACATCATCATAGCATCTCATCATTTCATTATAAGTGCATGTTCACTTTGCATGCGATTTATCGTACATTTTGAGTTATTTACTTTCATTTCAAAGCGATTGTCACATGGATGCCCTTAAATACCCATCCATTATCTTTTCCTCATACTCTAACGTGGAGAATTCCTTGTCATTCCCTATCACAATTTTAATATCAGTTGACTCATCACCGATAACGTCGAATGCCGAGTTAAACCTTTAAATAGGGCGAAGTCACTCTCACTCCTTTGTTTCATCACTAACATGTCGAGTTACACGTTATTAACACATTGAGTCACTAAACCATTGTACATTTGAAGCATTTACGACATCTCATAACCCATCTGCTGAGAACCCGTCGATCAATTTGAAAAATAACCTTAAACTCATCATTTCTTATCACATCTCTTTAGAGCGCATATTTTTAACATGGGATTTTGCTACGTCTCACATTTCCTCTTATTTTGAAGAAGATATGGCAGAAGAAAATTGCACCGAATTGACTGGCGGCTATTCAAAAGGCGGTGAGGATAGCATAGCGAGGCATTAAGGATTGAAAGGAAGCGGTGGTGCTGCTGCTGCTTTGAAATTGCTGACTCTTGCCAGCCGCTAGAATTGAGAGGAAGGCTGCGGTAGCTGGGCTTCTTCTCTTCTTCGAGAAATCACGAGGAGGGTCCGAGTCAAAAGTCGTTCGTATAAGAACTTCAAAGTGGAGATCCCACTAAGTTTAGAGGTACGGAAGGAGCCACTGCCATGGTTCGATGGTTTGAGAAATTGGAGTCCGTGTTTTCTTTGTGTAATTGCCGGATGATAGTAAGGTCAAGTTTGCTACAGTACATTACTTGATGGAGCATTGTCGTGGTGGAACTCATATGCTCAACAGATGGGAATGGAGAATGCTTTCAAGCTTACTTGGGAGCAATTCAAGGATTGGTGACAAAAAGTTTTGTCCTCGTGCGGAAGTGAAAAAGTTGGAGCGAATTCTATGAACTAGTAACTATTGGGTATGACATTGATACTTACATTCGAAGGTTTCAAGAATTGGCGTGTTATGTCCATCTATGGTTTCGGATAATGAGAAGCTCTGGAGGCTTTCATTGAAGGACTTCGAGATTATTCAAGGTGATGTGACTTCCTTTGATCCATAACGATTGAGGAATCTATTCGAGTGTCTCAAAAGCTCATGGCACAAGTAGTAAGAGGACAACATCACCCACACCAACCGTAACAACAATACCAACAACGCACCAACTACAACAATAACAAAACAACAACAACAACGGCGATAACCAAATCAACAACAACAAAGAAAATGGGAAAAGCGACCAAGGAGGTTATAACAACAACAACCAAAACCGCAACACTAACCATCATCAACAACAGAATAGAAGGCAAGAAGGCTGCTATGGTTTATGTTCTTGCACCTAGAAGGTAGAGGTTATCTTGGAACACACCCACTATGTAATCGATGTAATTTCCATCACTCGGGTCCTTGCCACGCCAAGTGCCACAAATGCCAAAAGCGGGACATCTAGCAAGGGATTGTAAAGATAAAGCCATAGTCACGTGCTTGGATGTGGGAGCAAGGACACTATAGGAATCAATGTCCTCAAAACCAAGGTCAACAAGTTGAAGGTGCTCATGGGAATGCATACATGTTAGGAGGAGGGCTCGTCAAGGTATCAACAGCGGAAGACTAAAGGAGTTCGGAAACTAACGGTCTTATTTTCCTTATGTACTATGTCGTACTAAGTTTATGTTTTCCATCATATCCGAATCTTTATAACCTAGGATGTATTTACGTTTGATAAACCACTCGTTGTAAAATATTCTCATCTATCGTACTTATTGTCTTTCCGATTTGTTATTACTTTCGAGAATTTTACTTCTTTTACTTTATCGACCATTTTAACGACACGGTTTAAATCCTTGTAAGCATCGAGAGTTATAACAACTAAACCGAGCGTCACATCATCGTTCCTTAATTATACATAGCCTAGCTAACTATGTCTAGTGCGGAGGGATCATGTTATGTTGGGGCGATTAATTATAAATCTTAGTGCAAGAAAAATCTTCACATATTTCAAAGTCAAAGTGATGCTCATCGAAGATATTCATCCAATATTTTCTCTACTATGATGTTTTATACGCTCTCGATCATCGATAACCGTAATGACACTTCTCCATGTCTTCTCTCCTCGTTATTCATCACAAACTCAAAATTCGATAGACTAACACGAACCGAATTAGGGATGAATTCCTTTTTAGATGGGTGAATGTGACAACTCGCAATTTCGGTCATTTCTCAAAACAATTCATGCCTTACAATTTCAACATTTATCGTAAACTAGGTTTCGTGTTCCAAAATCGCGTAACCTTAGTGGTTTAGCGGCGAATTCATGATCATATCATCACGAACATTTCATATGGACTAAGTTTAGTCTACATTTCATTAACATCATTTGCATCATGTTAGTTCATTCATGGCTTTGCATTTCACATTAAGCGCGTAAATTTTATATTAAATAAGCGTTATCGCGTGAGTTATTATTTTGAACATTTAATCCGTTACTTCTAAAAATGATCCGATATATTTTATACTCATATTAAGTTTATAAAATAATATTATGAGTTTACCTAGTGTTTTAAATTTATTTTGTAACTAAATTGTTGTATTTATATAATTCGGCGTTTTTCTTAAATTAAACACGATTATTATTATATCACTCAAATTTTGCAAAGAATGTATTTTTATAATTTTTATGACCTAAAATATTTTAACTTGACCGTGAAAATTTATTTTTATTCAACGCTACCCTAAATATTTACAAATGCTACAACTTACCATTTAATATCAAGTCTTTTACACAAAATCTTACACTTATACACTTTAATAAAAAAAAAAAAGACATAAACAAAAGTGACACACACCCATCGACACAAGGGTGATTCCTGAAGATATTTGCAATATCTCTTAGACATATATTATACTACATTTTCTTTCACTCTTTCATTTGCAAAACCAAAGACCAATATTCCTATCTCTTCTCTCAAAATATCTGGAAGCCAAAGGACCCAAAAGGAAGGATTATCCAAGTTTTCAAGACAAATATAATTACACACTAGTATCATTGGTTGCAAGGTTTTGTAATATAAACCTCAAGTGATTAGGAAAACCTTTTGTCCATTAAACCTCATCATATCACTAGTAAGCATTCATAGTCATATTTTTATTTCGTATTCATTTTTATGGTCATATCATTTTATTGGTGAAACATGCAAGTCTCATGATATTTATACCATTTTTAAGGTTTTTAAGGTTTTATGTGCTATATATATATAATCCATTCTATAATTACTCCTTGTTATATTTTAGTTTTGATGATGTTTAGGAACCCATGACACCCTAAGAAGGTGTATGGTAGGATTAGAATAGCTTTGGAGTTGATTTGAAGGGATTGGAATAGGTTTAGTCGAGAAAAACTATTTTCGACTAGTATAAAAAGTGGTCTGTTCTTATTTTGTTTTTCTGGAAAATCCGACAGTAGGCACAAATTTTGGCCTTGATATTTAGAAAATATACTTTAAAAGCGAATCCGTGGCGCTTGAGCGGATTAAAGCGGAGTTATAACGAAGAAGTTATGAATTTTTCAAGTTTGACGACGAAATATATATTTTCAGAAAATTCAGCAACATATTTTTGGTTTGTACGAGTCAAAAGCAGGTCCTAAGCTTTACAAATTATTTCGACTTATCAAAAATATATTAGTATACTTTGATACGAAGCTAAGGACGTATTATCGTGAAAGCAGTTTATAACGACAAAGATATACATGTTTTCATAAAATTGCCGTAACTATTATTTTTAGAAAACTATATTATTTTTACGAGACAAGTGTTACGGTAACTAAAGCGACCATGTTGAAGGCTGTTTTTAACGAAGGCGTAGGACTTTTGTATGTGAGATGTCTTCTAATAAAATCGAGATCATCAAGCATATTTCTCAAAATGACAAACCGTTTGTATAGCGGAGTTGTAATAAATTAATTACGGTTGCTTAAACTTTGCGAAACTCACTTTTACACAACCTTTTAGACAAAATCACCATATTTAACCTCTATTATCTTTATGTTCGAGACCTCTATGGCGAAAACTCATTTAATAAAACTTTTATATTTTGATACAAGCTTTCCAAAACCGTCGAGTTCGTTTCCTAACGTTCGGCGTACACCATTACGACTAGTTTTTGAAGCCATTTTGTCACTTTCGGAAATTTCCGGCGACTTTATTTTATGACGAAAGTTAAAATTTCACAATAAAACAATAATAAACCATTGTAGGATGACATTTTGGCGTAAATACTTGTAAAGTAATTTAAGAATGGTCAAGGCGTCAAAAGAGTATTTTTCGACGATAAGTATTATTTTCAAAACTCACAAATGGTATAAATAACATCTGAAATGCATGCATAACATTACATCATAACTCATTACATATCATATCATTCGTAATAGGTCCAGTTAAAACATCACGCTATACCTCGGTGTACTCACTCTTGTCATCATACCGGTTTATCAAGTGAGTTTTCATAGCCCGATTTATTCAAGTTTTACTTATTTCAAACCTACGGGAGAATACATTGCACAACATTTTATTACGATACCAAGTATGTTAAATTCATTTACATTGCTTAAGTTACCACGTTGCGATTAAATGTCCCCATTTCATATGCATGAGCCGTTAATTTCCTAGAAGCGTGTGTGAGTGGATAGATCTATCGAGGGTGACACCTCCATCCGGGTTGGTGAATCCCAACTAGTCATACGGATGCATTTCATTCATAAACATTATTAGAGTTGTTTGGCAAGACACTCTGTTGGGGCGAACATCGATCGAGACTTGGTATCATGCGCTTAAGCAATTGTAACATTATTTTGTGACATCATTGTCATACACGATTTATACTTGTGGTAGTCATATTAACATTTACATAAACCTATGAACTCACCAACCTTGTGTTGACACTTTTAGCAATGTATTTTCGGGTAACTAAGGTATTCACTTCATGGCATGCATTTGGACACATCATGGAGTCAGCGGTGACGACAGCGTCTCACTGGGTTTCACGCACTTTAAAACATCGTTTGAATTGTAACAAACTTATTTCCGCACAAGTTGATTTTCATTTTGGGACCTATATTTTGTAAACTCGATTATTTTATTAAATCAAGCAGCGTATTTTCCAAACGACACTTTAGGTCATTCAATATAAGCTGTGATTGTGATGCTATGATGATCAATCCCGAATTCCATTCATTTGCCAAAGCAGGTAATTTGGGGTGTGTGATTTTAGGCCACTTTGTTCATGTTTAAGCTGCTGCAATGGCTCTTGGAATTCGGGGTTGATTGGGAACAAGCGACACAGGCGTATTGTGCAAGTGGCGATCAATTAGCACCATGGCCACGGTTGCTTCCACCATGGGCACCGCTGCATCATCAAATATCCAAACATAAATTGAGGTGGGAACATACATATATACAATTGAGCAATTCATAAATAACAAGTTTGTCGTGCTTCTATTTTAACAAGAGTAGTACGACAATAACATATTAAGGAACATGGACAAACAATAGCATCTTTAGGCGTTAAGTAGTGGCATTGAAGTGAATATTATTTTTAATGTTTAAGAGTAACACTAGTAACAGTTGGGGCCACAAGCCATTAGTTAGCTTCGAAGTTAATACATATGGTATTTGCCTATTTGGAAAGGTATTTGCAAAGGTTTTGAATATGCACTATATAAAATTGTAAACAACGACCAAGCTCATTGAAGGACTCACAAACAAGAAAATAGTATATTTAGGTACAAACCTCTAGGGACAACACAAGGATCATGCTGCCACGCGTGCGATTAGTTCGGTTTCTTTTTATCTCTAGTCACTGTGTTTTGCTTCCTCTGCAAGACATTATAACATTATTAACTAACCAAATTAATTAACAATTGAAGGACAAATACAAAAACAAGTTTCTAATACAGGGAGTAAATAAAAAAAACAAGTTTCTTATACAGGGAGTAATAACTGAATCAGAATCTGAAATAGTTTTTTTATGACAAGTTAAACATAGTCACATATTAGAAAATTTCCGACTATTTCATGGATTTCCCAACCCTTGCTCCTAGAAAATGATTTCAATGAGTTCACTATTGTTTGTATTCAACTACTCTCTATTGAATATAAAATACTGAAACAGAATTCATATGACAAGTTAAGCAGTCACATATTAAGTATTAGACGATTAGAGTAATTAATAATTATGTTTCCTTTAGTATGTATCAACTGACAAGACACCCTACTCTCCATATTGGATAATCCTATGCTGCTCATAAAAGAATGCTACATAAATTACGATAAAAACTGCATTTGTTTATCGAAGGCATTAGCATCAGTAACCACAGAGAACAGATTAGCCTTACGCGATTGTGGATGTCGGCGAAGCCTATTCTAATGTTTATGATCTCTCCATTAGATATACCTCCACGCAAATAAGCAAAATTAGAGGTGAGAAGTGACTTGATATATACTCAACTTGCAATTTGACCACCCACCCACCCCATCGTACAAACAACTGACTAGAGCACGGATAATATACCTGTATCCCACCCGAGCGGTTTGTTCTTGTCCTGACCCGCCCTTGTTGATCCATATAAAACTCGTCATTATGTTCACTACCAGTCAAAAGGGTACCTACATTTTTATCATTTATAAGAAATCAGAATTACACAATTATTAGACGAGTAGCACGTAGCTACTAGTTTGTCTCACTTGAACATTATGACATGTACAAGTACGCATAATAGGCAGTTTGGGAAGTTTCTGAACAGTTGTTTATCATCTAATTCTTAAGAAAATAGTTTAGGAGTTATTAAGCATTAAAATTCACTCTGGCACCCATTTGCTTATTTTCTTTAAAAGCTGGTTTTTGTTTTATTTTACCCATTTGTCCTGTTAGAGATAAACATAACCAGGATTGGCCCATCACACATATAAATGGGTAGAAACTTGCCACCTTATATGCATGCTAATAGACCTCTAGTGATGCTACAATACCTGCGAATCCACTGCCAAATTCGAAGCCCTTGGTTGCAGGTAACGATAAAGCTGCCTTAGCCAATTCAGCTTCAAGTTTGTCAAAAACTGGTGAACCAAGTCCCTGCAATGTAGAATTTTGAAGTATTAATAATGAATGAGCAGGTGCACACAGCCACATATAAACACATAGTAAAACAGAATAAGTGCTTACACGTAGGAGGTTTCTCACAATACATGTAACAACACCACCAACATAATCACCTCTCACTCGGACAGCATCAATAGCAGCAATCATCTTCTCAGCATACTCGGGATTTGGGCACCTACATATGTTGCTTTCTATTTGCTCAAGCGTCAATGTGTCATGATCCACTAGGTCCTCTGGAAGTACAACGTTGTGAGCTTGAGAGACATAAGCAAGAATCTGATGAAGATATCCAACACACCAAAGATAATTCCTAGTGAGATAAACTTATAATTCGTCACGAATATAGCAACAACAAACAACTATTCTACCAAAATTTGAGCATAGTGCCTTATATTAAGAGGATGCTCTATATTAATGATTTAATGTAAGAATTATGTAGCCGCATGTCGATATATATATATGTGACTCAACACACCTCAGTTCCTGAATATGCCTTAAGAAGTTTCTTAGCAACGGTGCCAGCTACAACTCTCCCAATTGTCTCTCTTGCTGATGATCGACCACCACCCTATGATCCATTGACAAGTTTTAGCTTGGAACATTCAACTATCCAAGAGAGACAATTACTTGACACATTTCATATCTGTTAGAAAACGGGTACCTCCACCGATCTCGTTCCATACTTGAAGTCATAAGTCGCATCGGCATGAGAAGGTCTATAAGCCATTGACATTTCACTTTGTAATCTGTTGAGTAAAAGATTTAATATATTGCAACCCCTTACAAACACGAATGAGCAACAGACATGCATATAGATGAAACGCCAACAGGCAATACTATCCAAAGTTGTTTGATATTACTTCCAAGTATTGTTGGCTTGTTAAGCAATTATAATGTCCAAATGTACTTACTTTTCCCCTTTGGTCTGTATTGGGTACCATGACCATGATTGGAGATCCGGTAGTATATCCTACATTAAAGTGACATAAATGAGTCTTAAGAAGGATCTAATCACCAACACTAAAAACGAAGATAACACAGAAAAACCTGATGATGAAGTGAAGAACAGAACTAAAAGCTAACCTTCTGCAACACCTGAATATATGGTGGTTGTGTCTGTCTCTATTCTAGGTGTAGTAATTCGGCTCTGACCTGGTCTCCTGTATTTTAAAAAGACGAGTTTATAATCAAAATAATCAGGATTCAACACAAGAATCAGATATGAATATCCACTTTTGCTGTCCTAGGAAATACGCAAATGCCCTCCCGTGAGAGTACGGATGATGTGGAAGAAATGAAAAATGATGAGAAGGATAATACTGATTCGCTCCCAGACGGTCAAGTTTTCTCACACAAGCTAGCCACTTGTGAATGGCTAACCGTAAGAAACTTAAAAGAGTCCGAAACAAATGCAATGAAGATCAGGAGAGAATAGGGTTTCCCCGGGTCGTTATGTCCCAGCGAGCTGTGCGATGAATCACCAAACGAATAGTGATCGAGAGGATTTGAATGGAAAAGAGTTGTGATTGATTAAACCTAAAGAAAAAGTATATAAATTACAGGGGCTTAAATGCAAATTAAAGAAAATTAAAAAGATAAAATATATTAAATAAATGCTATCACTATTTGCAAAATGATGTTTTTGATTTTTCTTTTATAAAACTTAAATTAAAAACTACGTGACGTACACAAGAAAATGTGAAACTTAAACAATATTAATCCTAAAAATATGAAAATGATATTTTTACAATCCTAATTATAAGAGAAAATTTTTAGAAAAAGAAAATTATTTTTAAAACTATTTATCTAATTATTATTAATTAAAAACTATTTTTACTTATTTAATAATAGCCTAAAATACAAGAAAATATGAAATAAAGCTAGAAAAATGAAATTATGACTTAGAAAAATCTAAAATAACTAAAGAGAATTTTCAAAACTAATTTTATATTTTTTCGATTATTTTCTATTTTCTATGAATTAAAAACTATTTAAAACTACTTAAATTGCTTAAAAATACAAATTTAACTAAGAAAATCTAGAAAAATATTTTTTTGACTTTTTATATTTATCTTAACCTAGGAAAAATGAAAAATTATTTTTTTTGAAACTTTTCTGATTTAATTGTATTAAAAGCTAATTAAAAATGCTTAAAAACTAATTTAAATAGGGAAAAATAGCAAACAGTGTAGGAAAAATATGAAAAATTCAGGAAAGTCTAAATTAATATTATGAATCTATGAAAATTATAAAAACAGGGGCTTGTGTGTAGGAAAATGAAACTGCAATGCAAGTGCTTATGTAATAAGCACTTGAAATAAGCACAAGGTACCAAATGAGCACCAAACTTTCACAGAAGCTCTAATAAGCTGAAACTACTCAAATGCAACTAATTACAACTATCCTAGACCTCTAAATTACAAGCTACTCAGTTTTGATGATTTGAGCTTAAAAGCCAAAAACAGGTTTTGGGGTGCTACTTTAAGCTAATGCACAGGCTAAACAAATAAGCTAAAAGGAAAAACAGATATAGGGACCTAAAGATAACCTAGCTTACTACACTAGGACCAAAAATCAGCTTCTCACAAGCTTGAATGAAGCTTGTGCAAAAGCTGTAAGATACCTGTGCACACTCTGTGTATGCTGAGTGTGTGCACAGGGCATGCATTTTGAAAAGGGGGTCAAAAGAAGCTAGAAAATAAGCACTGAATAAGCTGAGCAAAGATGAACTATTATTTTTATAATTTAGTTAAGCAGCTAAATTTTACTATCCCAAAAGCTTAAAGGCTAAATCTTAACAGTAAGATCACAAGAAAATTGACAAGTTTATTCAAAAACTGCACTTAAGAAAATTTTGACTTTTTGAATTAAGAAACAGTTTGACTTTTATGAACTTTGAACCCAATTTGTTGACTGAGAATGTTGTAATAAGCTATACTAAAGCTAAAAGAAGCTACTCTAATGAATTCCAAACACAAATCAAGCTAATGATCATCTAATTCCTATCAGATAAGCAAATTAAGACAGATTTGATTAGATTTTGACTTTCAATGGAATAGAATGCAAATAGTGGATTGATTTGAGTCTATTATACCTAAGAGAGACTTTATCAACTGAGCTTATCCCTAAAACTAACCTTAAACACAGATTTGTGCAATGAACCAAACACTACTTTAAAATGTTTAAATAACAGTTTTAGCTATCAAATACTATCCTACTTATGCAGAGATTAAAACAAGTAACTTAATAAGATCCTAAAGTTAAAATAACATTAAATCAGACTCTAAACACAATCAAGCATGACATTAGCATGAGCATGTGAATAGCAGTTTTAAGCATAAAACTTACAAGAGGCCCAGCTTAATGCAGCAGCTTAAACCAAACCAACCATTGCTATTCTATACCAAAACCAATCCAAAACCAGCTCTGCAGGACCCATATTCATGATTGATTCAAATTTTAGCACCTCAGTTGACTTTTGTTGACCCACATGACATATTGCTTAAAATTGATTTGTAAGCTTAACAAAAGCTATAAATAGCTTAACTAAGCTTATTTGAGATTAAAGATAAACTACCACAAGCTTTAATTTAAGAACATGAAATTCAATTCTTCAACAGTAAACACAAAAAAATGTGAAATTTAGTTAAACTTTAAATTGATACTTGAAATGAGTTAAAATGACTAAGTGGCTTATGTTTAATACATTAAAGCTTAAAATTACACTTTAAAACACTAATTGAGATAACTTAATAAAAAACGACATACAAGGAAAATTAAAAACTAACTACTACTCTCCTCTCTTCTCCTCTTTCTTCTTTTTATATGCAAAAGGTCTTTCCCACTTGTTCTGAGCACTTCCCACCATTAATCTGGACCTTTGGATGGCTTGAGATGTTTTAAGCCGTTTGATCAATTTTTGGCGCCAAAAGTGCTTTTTACAGTTGGGGGTTGAGTGTTAGGGGGAGGGATGCATTAAATGTATCTTGGAAGGTTGTTGAGGTGGGGAACAAGGAGAGGTGAAGGTGAGCTGGATTGATGGGAGGTGGAGTGTAGCAGAGATGTTTGGTGGGGAAGAAAGAAAAAAGGCGGGTAGGGGTTTGTTTGACCGCAGAGTTGACCAGGGGAAGTATTAAAAGGGAGGGTCAAAACAGGGGGGTCCAAAAGGTTTGGCAGGGTCCAAAAGGGGTTATGACAAGTCCAAAGGTTCAAAGGCTTAGGTTATAAATACAAGGACTTGTTTTGCAAATTTTGAAAATACAAGGACCAATGCTGCCAATTTTTTAAAGTTGTTTCAAGGGACCAAAAATGACAAGCTTCAATAGTGCAAGGACCAAAATAGACATTTTCAAATTTCCAAGGACCATTTTTGCCAATTTTGAAACTTGAAGGACCAAACTTGTAATTTCTCAAAACTTTTGATATTTTTCACCAAAGGACTAATTTTGACAACTTATGATTTTAAAAGGACCTTTGGTGACTTTCCTTTTGAAATAAGTGCTCGGGGACTATTTCGACAATTTTGAAACTGGGGACTGAAGCGCCAATTATGCAAACTTAGCTCATTTTCATCGATTTTAAACATTTTGCATCCGAAACATATAAAATGTAATTTTGAGATATTTTCAGTATTTTGATGCATTTCTGAGCATTTTTAAACGTTTTGCAGTTCAGATTTAACCAAAATGATGAGTATTTACACACTCATCAAATACCTTTTGTCAAGATCTACTTGTAGATCAGCCTCTAAAAGGGTAATTATTGGGGGGCATCCATCAATAATACAACCAACTCCTCCACCATGAGATTCACCAAATGTTGTAACACGAAAGTAGTTTCCGTATGAACTTCCAACTGCCTTTATCTCTGTTTAAACGCAATGTGATTAGATTGTTTCGAACTGAAGATCGCTTGTATTAACTTCGCAGTGTATTTGGAACACTTCCATTAGTCTGAAGAAAAACACATGACATCAGAATACTAACCATTGTCACCAAAGATTTAGTGTTGCCTTTGCTACCCGGGTTAGACCTTACCCTTTCGTTCTTTCAGGTTACCATAAATTTCCTAGTACACATTCCCCACTTACCAAGTCTGACGCCAGGATGACTAGCTAAAATTAACAAAACAAAGGCCAACTAAAATGTTGACTTGACGTGTTATACATTTGTACTAGTATTAGAAAGTAACTCAAGTTTATTCGTTACCAAACAACCCATTTGAACTAATATCAATTAGTGCTTAAATCTATAGACTCGAGCCTTTAGCTTGGATGGTTCCTAGATGGTACCCTATTACATCTAGTGCTAAAACATCATCCTTAATGTGAATGTGGAACAGAAATTAACTACTTAAATTACATAACTGCTTAATACTAGAAAAAACAGGAATTTATCAACATTTACGTTTGAATCTGTATGTATCAGCATATAACTAAAACTAGCTAGTATAGGTATTCAATCCACTAGCAGTGGTACCCGAAACCACTAGCAGTGGTTTCGAGAAGCCTAGCAGTGGAAACGAATTAAAACTAGCAGTGGTTTCCATGTTTGGTTGCGTAACATGGCGACAAGCACCCAATTTGTCTAGTGCTTCTAAAGCTCAACCCGAATGGGTAACCGGTCTTGAAGATCTTTAAGAGGGTCAATCTCTCCCACCACTTCCAAACCAAAAAAACATTCGTGCATTTCATCAAACACTTACTATACACCTTTTTTGATTAAAAAAACTCACCCGGTAAATGAACCACTTAAAACGAAGAATGATTACCTTATCAGCAGAATGAAAACCACTAACAACCATCTGACATCGCCCATAAATTTAACAACCATCTGACGTCGCCCACAAATTTAACGGCGAGGGGATACGACGAAGGGACACCGTGTGCTCTAACAACCATCTGACATCGCCCACAAATTTAACGATGGTAATACCTGACTTTTGACATCCCAAATTTAACAACAGATCCAGAGGTGCATGTTTGAGACCATCGGTATTAAAAGCTGCTGAAGTATAACCCTAGGATTGAGATGTATCTGGTAGAGGTGGCGTCAGGTGGTGGTGCCCTCAGGTGTTCAATTTATGTACCGTGTCAATTTATGTATCTGTTAACTTTGAGTTGTGATGGTTTATGTGGGGGAGAAAGAGGTGTGAGTTATGTAGTGGTGTGAGTGAGTCTGTGATTTTTTTTTAATTGAAAATGTAAAATGACGAAATTATCCTTGTGTATAAATACAAGTTGCCCAAAAATATAAAGTTGCCCAAAAAACAATACAAGTTGCCCAAAAAACAATACATGACATATAGTTGCAAAATACGTACTTGTGTCATAATTTGTCGGACACATGGCAGCCCCTGGTTGGGTAAAAAAAAGCGGAGGGCAACTGGTCTATTTTCGAATTTTAAAAGGGCGTGGACCATATAGTGATATGCATCAGGGCGCGCGGTCTATTTGGCTAATTTTCCCTTATTAATAAGATATACATGTGTGTTTGTTTGAGTCAAATGCTTGTATCGAGTCATAATGGATGTTTTACAGGAAATTTTTCCAGATTCTAAAGATATAAGGGCGTTTAGTTGGTGAAAAATTTTCATTTTTCTTTCTAAATTCTAGAGGGAATGGTTTTTCCTCTAGAGAAGAGTTGAGAAATCGAAAATCCGTTTAGTTGAGTTATATTTTCTTTTTTTTAAATGAAAAGTTGTTTAGTTGAAAACTTGACGGTGGGGAGAGGGGCGACGATGAAAGGTGAAGGTGGAGGATGGAAGAGGCATGATAAAAGTGTAGGGTGAAAGGAAATGGTGTTATTATTTTGGAAATGAAAAAAGTGAGAAGGGTGTAATGGTATTTTCATTTTTCTATTACAAATTGGAAAATGAGAATTTCATATTTTGGAAAATTATTGGAAAAAGTGCGACTAAGCAGATTTTCGCTTTTTCCTTTCATATGAAAAATTTCGGAAAAATGGAGTATTTCTCCAACTAAACGCCCCTAAATTTTCTAAAATTTTTCCAAAATCGCACTTTTCGTCGGGATAACCCGACGTCAGGTCGCAACTGACCAAGGCGTGAGGAGTAGAAACAACTTCTAACTTTTTCTCGTTTTCTGTGCTACTTATAAATTTTTGGAATTTTCCAGGTCTTAATTTTCCAGGAAATCTGAAAACATCCATTCCACAAGCATTATATCCTAGTTTAGTAGAGTCATATATATATTGTTACCGCCGATTTTACGCGAAGGTTTCATTTGTTTTCTTCAAGTGTGCAGGTTTTATTTATCAAGAAGAAGATACATAAGATTGGATGGAGATTTTCACTCATACGTTCTTCTTGAAGAAGGATTTAACCACTACTTCACACGGATCCTACCGAGCTAATCAGGGGCGTATTAGTTTCTTTCGTTTTTTATTACCTTCCATTATCATAACTTTGATACTTTCGGGGAACATTGGGGACAATGTTCAGTTTAAGTGTAGGGAGGGAAAATAAACGGAACTTTGAAACTATGCTTATCCTTGACTATTTGCCTTGTCCAATTTCATTTGTGTAATAAACCATGAGAAATATCGGTTAGGTAATTTTGGCACCAAATTTAAAATTTTTCATGACATGTAGGAGTGGGCCATTAGTCTTAATAAAGCCGCCGCATGGATAGGAAGTTATATGACTAGCACAAAACCCTTTACCACTTAAATTCCACCCAAAATGTGAGGATCGCCCTTAGATTTGTAGGAATTAAAGCATTCCACTTTAATGCTTCGAGAGTGTACCGGTAGTATAATAGATTCTAGAACTTGTTTTGTGATGCATTCCGAGATCGCTAGTAAGACTATACTTGTGTAGTTAGGAATAACTAAATTATAAGAGGCATTAGGATAACCCTTGTTTGATACCCGTATTATAATTACTTCTTCCACATCGGTTGAGTAATTCCCCCACACCCTTGCGTTGTACTCATCTTTAGTACACGATACCCTAGTTAACCCCTCGAGCCTATCCTTTTGCGGTTCTCGGGATGTTTTGGTTTTCCAGAATATCAATGAAGAGCATTGTTTACAATCCACCCCCAAATGTACACCCAAATAGCCTTAGCCTACCTTGTATGCACTCACTTTTAGTGCATTATTGTTATCATACTAAACCCTTAGTTCAATTATCTAGTTGCTTGCATAAGTTGCTAAGTCGAGTCATATCCTTTGTACACAGTTTTGGGACGATTGGGACTCATGGGAAAAGTTAAATTTTATGGAGTGACGGGAAGGAACATTAAATTCAAATTCCTTTTATTTACGTAATAATGTACTCCAAGTGTTTTGATCTTTTCAATTCGGGTCAAATTAGTGTTAGAGTAATAAAAACTCAAGTGTAGGGATGTTCCTATAAATCCTATTATTTTGATGTTATCGTAGAGGATGGTAGAGTAAATTTATGTTTGTTTGTTTCATCCTACATCTATCTTTAAGTTTATGTTTGTTTGTTTCAAGTTATCTAGAGTTTAGAGTGTCGAGTCTTGGCTTAGCAATGCCACTCTTCTCATGCTTGTAACATAAAGATTTTTGACTTGCCACTACTAAATCGCCTACCCCACCAAACCCTTTGTTTCCCTAACGTAAGCCTAACGTTACAACCCTTTTAAAGACCTCTTGGATAGTTTTTCCTAGGTGCTTAAGCCAAAGTGATCGAGGTTTGAACTAGTCTCAAGCCTATTGTAATCTATGTACTAGGACCGGTTAATGAGTGTTTATCTTCCATTTTCAACTTGATATATTTCATATACACCCGAGAGATGAGAGTATCCAAACACCACTTGTGTGGTGCTAGTATGTAATTTTCGTGCTTGTTATGACTTTTGCGGGTCTTATACATGTTGTGAATTATTCTAAACTAATGCTTCATGACCCCTAACTTATAATTTAATAGGCTAAAAGCACATTTGCTTGAGGACAAGCAAATACCAAGTGTAGGGATATTTGATAAGTATTTAAAAGGTACACTTTTGAGAGGTCATTTAAGCCCTTAATTGACCACTTTTATATCCGTTACTGCTTAATTTCGTTCCTTTTCACTTTTTAGGTCTCTTGAAGGCAAATTGCTGGAATGACACTTATTCGGATGAAAAGGCGCGAATATATGAAGAAAATGGCCAAAGTCAAGAATCAAGACACTCAAGCTGCTGGAACAGAAGGTGACGGCGTCACAGCCAAATGGTGACGCCGTCGAAACACGTTTTGAGACGACTCAGAAGCCAAATTGCTATTTTGCACTTGACGGCATCTGGTTTTAAAAAGTAGGGTGTCACAACTCAGACGGCATAGATTTGGATCCCGACGGCGTCAGAAGATGAAGCCGACGGCGTCACGACCATAAGGTGAGGCCGTCACAAAGTTAACGTGGCCAAGACGAAAACCTAATGGCGGCGATCTGACGGCGTCACAAATAAAGAGTGACGCCGTCGCATATTGTAACTCTATATATAGAATTCGGATTTTTAATTTTAGGAGGTAGTTTTGTGGAGTAAAACCGAAACCGAAATTTGGATGTCTTGGCAAGAACTTAGGGTTCCATACCCTATTTTACAACAAGATAAGTGATTTACTTCATTAATTCAATTATGTCTTCAATTGTTTGTGTGTATGCTTGCATGTTTTCCATGTCCGGCTAATTTACTTGTATGTTTCCTTAGATCTATGAAACCTAGGTATTGAATATTGATTGGTTGTCTCTTATCTTAATTGTGATTGACCTAGTATTGCGATAGGTCATTCGTTGTGTTTTTAATTCTTGAGTAATGTTTCTGAAAATTAGTTTATAATCACCTAGAGTTATTGTAGGCTAAACATCCAAAGATAACCTTAGAGTTACTTTATGAATCCTAGAGATTTCGTAGGCAATAACCTTAAGGTAGTCTCAAAGAGTTAGGGAAAAACACATACCCTACGACCTTAGAAGACACAACGCGTTAAGAATAAGGACGTGACAATTCAACCATCAATAGGAGATAACTAGGGAGTAATAGCATCTAGGTAAACACATCTTTAAATCATCATAAGAGCACACAACAATAGACATAGACTACACTCACCTTAGCTTAGTTAATTAGATAAGTAGAGTAATCGGTAGAAATACCAACCCCCCAAATCCAATACCCCGAGATTCGTACCTTTCAATTTTCTAAAAAATATAAAAAAAAAGAATAAAATATAATCTTCCTCAACCCCAACCTTAGCGTAGTAATTTCTCACTAGCATTCCTATTCCCCTAGAGAACGATATCAATCCCCGAGGCTTACCCTAATACTACGCTACAATGATTAGGTTCACTGTCTAGGGTATTCAAAAACTTGCTCGATGAAAAGCAAGTTCTTTTGACCCCGAACGTGCGTTGTACGCGTATCAATAAGGTAAAAAACAAGTGTTGTCAAATCAAATCGAAGATTACCCCCCCCCCAAACTAAGATGAAACATTGTCCTCAATGTTTAAAAGCAAGGGTAACAACGGAAATCTAAAAGCCGTTTATTAATTCATGTTGGGGGATTAGGCGACAGTTGAAAGAGCTGCTGAGTTACTTACGTTACGGTCTTCAGCAGGTAGGCTACACGCGGCTAGGAAGGCTATGTCCCATGCGTCAGTTTGTCCGTGATAACTTCTTCGGATTTGCGTGAACTAGCAGACCGATCACTAAGTGGGGATGCTCCCTCCAGCATGAGCGAACCTTTTCGAAAGTGGCTAGAAGATAAACTTTGGTCAATAAGATTGAGGATATCAGATTTCCATCAGCATCAAAACATGAAACTCGAACGGAGAAAAGACAAAACTTCGAGCATGAGAGTCTTCATATCGATGAAAATCCCGGACAAAAATATCACAAACAACCAAACACGAGAAATCGAAGAGGCGAACCCCTCACATCACTTATTAGTAAGAAAATATAAAGAAGATGGAAACGCTTGTTTTGTTATCGAGTCATTAGCTTGACTCGTCCCCGAATTCATTTGTCCTTGGGGGAGCAAGTGTGGAATTCATCAATCATGAAAATTCAAGGATCAAAAATTGTATCTTCATTCCCGAAGGAGTGAAGGAGAGGAGAAGTCACATTATATGAGAAGAAGGGAAGAAAGGTTTTGATAACAATTAGGATCCATTCTTCATCCTCGAAAGTAACTTTTGTATCATTTTGAATTTTATCATTAAAGCTCATTTGGTCATTTTTAAAAGCCTTGGGAAGAAGAGACGAGGTGATGTGATCAATAAGGGAACTCATTTGATAGAGCTCTTCTTCCCCCAAACTTAGATTTTCCTCAAGATCAAAATAAAAACGATCATACTCCGGAGGAGATATGACATGAGAGAGTTCACCGGAGAACTCCTCAAAACGAAATGAATCATACTCGGGAAGAGAGAAATAAGCATGAGAAGTGGTGCTGCCACGACTCGTTTCTTCCGTATGTCGATATCAAAGTAAAATGACTCATAAGTCGTAAGATAAAGATCGGGATGAGAAGTGGGATTTCCACTACTCTCCTCTGCCGTATCATAGATAAAACTCTCAAATTCGGGTACATAATCCTTGAGCTCGAGCTCTGAAGGATCTGATGGCTTAAGTTCAACAATTTCTTCAACGTTATCTTCCTTTGGGAGGAGAAAAAGTGGCGGTTCATCATATAACATCTTTTCTAATAAAGGAACATCTCCCCCCGGATCGCAATCGGTTTCAACAATTTCCGGTGAAATTGGATTATCGACCTCTTCCAAAATGACGTCACTTCTCTCAACCGGCGTGAGTGAAGGGGAAGAGTCGGAAATGCTAAGATCTGAATCGGGAGCGGGATTGCCACTCGAAGAATTGAAATTTAATGATTCGATCTTAGAAATTAGATGATAGACATTCAATAATTTTTGTCGAAGTATCACGTCCTCGATTAAAAGAATATCAGTGTCAATTTCTCTATCTTCATCTTCTGAGTCAGAATAGAACGGAGATGCCTTGACATAATCGATGTCGTCATAATAATTGTCGTCACTTGAAGTACAATAATCGGTGAAAGGCTCAAAATGATCATCTGAAATATCGAGAGGAGGAGAATTATCTTCAAAAGGCATATTTCTCATATTATCGGAAGTAACCTCGGACTCACTTGGGATTGGGACAAGGTTCTCAACATTAGATGTTTTCGTTTCCGGAATTGTGCTAAGATTCTCGTCCCCCGTATCTAGAGAGTTAACGGGCTCTTCGGATGTGATTTCTTTTTTTGGGTAAAGGGTTTTACCCCGGTAAATATATAACCAAAAATAATGTTAAGTACAAATGGAATGTCCCAGAAGTACCACATTAACCTCAAGCTAAAAGCTTGTTATGATCATGTGGTTGTGGATCGTGTCAGATGTGGTATCCTATAAGTTTAGGGTTTGTTAAAACCCTAGTTCTCGTTGATAGCAAGTTCTTGTCGCTTTGGATTTCAATTTTACCCGCTTTGCTTGGGATTGCTAATGATGCACTGAATCGTGCCATTGTGGTTTATGTGTGGCAACATCAATTGCATGATCTGATTCCATGGTGTCGAATCATGGTTTTTGGGTAGTTTTATTGGATGTTGTTGGGAGGTTAGGGTTTGTTAAACTCTAGGTAGTGTTTTCTGCTGGGTCTGTCCTCCGTCGTTATTGCGGTTGGATGTTTGGCTTGAGTGGAAATGTTGGTTTTTGTTGGTACGAGTCTTTGTATGTACAAGCGTGAAGGCTAGTTACTTGGACTTGTGGTAAGTCATTGGATTCCTATGATCGCTTGGATGTTTCTACGTGGATTGTTCATGGAAGTTAAGGTGGACCGCCATAGTGATATAGAAGGCTCAAGTGGTTTTCTTGAGTAGTATTGTAAATTTTTATGTACTTGTGTCATTATTGGTAGGTTCATTTTATTGTAAGTTATAGGAATGGTGTGTCATTCTTATATTGGAGTCTGTAAGTGTCCTAAGGGACTGAGGTGAGGGACTCACTCTCATCCGTTGTACTTCATTGTTTGGTTGGTTAATATATTTTACCAGGGTGCAGGATTACTCCCCTTTACCCAAAAAATATGACATGCCATAAACACAATGAACCTAGCTATATAACATCACCTAACTAGGCATAAAACAAGAAAAAACTTGTAACAAGCGAGCATCCCGTATCCAGCCATTGCACAAAGGGAGCAAGTCGACCTGGGAAGTCTGCCTCCTTAAAAACCCATTCCAAGAAAAAACCCAAAGGGAAAAACCTTTGAGTAGGGAAAAAGAGTACAACCCTTACCTCGCACTCCCTTCGTGTATTATACAAACACTTGGAATCTTCCATTTATCAAGTATCAGACGAGACCTCGGGGTTATCTTCTTGAACTTGAAGGTAACCAGCTTCAACCAAACGGTAGAGATAATAATTTGGACCACTTCAGCTACAGTAGACTTCTTTTGCTTGAAGAGTCTTGAATTGCGTTCCATCCAAATGTAGTACGTAGTAGCAGCGAGCAGTAACCGAGATATGATACTACTAACTGAACGCCCCTTTGATATAGGAATAAGGAATTAAGAACATTATCCAAAGAAGGTGGAACATCATCCATTCTAGATAAAACCCGAATCTGCAACCAAACCTGCATAGAAAACTGGCACTCAAAAAACAAGTAAGAGTGAGTGTCCGGAACCAACACATAGCGGGCATCTAAGCAAGTCCAAATCAACATTAGGACCAACATCCCATTGCTGCATCCTATCCTGAGTCTTCAATTTTTGCTTAATAACAAGCCACAAATGAATAACATGCCTCGGAATACAATGAGAAAACCAAGGAATATGATACCACTCCACCAAGTCAGCCCTTAGGCGAAGAGAATCCCAAGCACCCGAAACCGAGAAACGACTAAGATTACCATCCAAAGTGCGCCATAATAAACCATCATCAGTATCGTTAAGATTAGGTACTGGGAGAGAAGATAACAGTGGAAACCTAGATAACCAATCAGGAGGCCATTGCCAAACACCATTATCTATCACATCACAAACCGAGTCCGATAAATTTAACCCAGCCCGAGCAATGTCTCTAGCAGTAAGCGAATCACGAATAGGGTCTAACTCACACCACATATCAAACCAAACGGATGTAGCCTTTCCATTATTAATCTTATGCCAAATGAAAGGATCAACCTTGGCTCTTATTGCAAGCAGCTTGCGCCATCCTCAGCTAACATCACCCAATGAAGGGACATCCCAAAAGCTTCTACCACGATATTTATAAGAATGAATCCATTGAACCCATAAGGACTCTTTATGTGTCAAAGTACTCCAAATATGCGTAGTTATGAGAGCAATGTTAAAATCATCCAGTCTACGAATACCTAGACCTCCTTCTCACTTAGGCTTACACACAGACTCCCAAGCAACTTTGGCCTAACCCATTTTCATTTCTCCTTGACACCAAAGGAAACCCCTCATAAGCTGCTCCAATTCATGAATGATACGGGTAGGAAGGATAAAAACAGAATCCCAATATAAATGCATCGAAGATAAGACAGATCTGACCAACTGAAGCCTACCCGCAAGAGATAAAAACTTATTACGCCAATCATTCACACGACCTTCCAACTTTTCCACAAGAACCTTACAATCCCTATAAAGTAGTCTAGATGATATAAGAGGGACCCCAAGATACCGAAAGGAGAGAACCTTCGCAAATGGCATAGATCGAGAATAGCGACTTTCATAGCATTAGAACATTACAAAAGAAAGTCAGACTTTTAGGGATACTCGAGACAAGACCCGAGACATTCTTGAAATCCTCCAAAGCATGCATTATGACATTAACAGAATCCGGATGGCCTCTAGAAAACAAGAAGAGGTCATTTGCAAAACAAAGGTTAATAATTCTCTGTTGTTCACACAAATGATGAAACTGAAATTCCACTGCATTAGAAACCTTTTTCTGCAAAATAAGAGTTAGCACCTCCATTACCAACGTAAACAAGTAAGGAGATAACGGGTCACCTTGCCTAAGACCTCGCTTACCTTTAAACCAGCAATGAAGATCCCCATTAACACATATAGAATAAGATGTAGATGAGACACACACCATGATCCATTCAACCATTTTGGAGTGAAAACCAAACCCAATCAGAATAGCTTTAAGAAACGCCCAATCAACCGTATCACATGCCTTCTGGAAATCCACTTGAAACGCACACCTATGCAGACCTCTCCTTCTATGATAATTCCGCATAAGCTCTTGGGTAAGTAATATATTATCAGAGATACGACGGCCAGGAACAAATGATGATTGATTAATACTAACCAACTCACCAAGACCCTCTTTAGGGATCAAGGATAGCAATAATTTTGCTAATGCATTTATAAAGGACATTACAACAAGAAATAGGCCTATATTCATTAATCTTAGAAGGGGTAGACACTTTAGGGATCAAGGATATAATGGTATGATTGACTTCCTTAAGAAGCTTACCATTAATGAAGAAATCCCGAATAGCACACGTAACCTCAAGACTCATTAACATCCCACGCTTAAAGAAAGTGCAGAGTGTAACCATCAGGACCAGGAGCTTTATCATCCCCCATTAAAAAACAAAGCTTCCCTAATATCAACATCCGTAACATGACGTACCATAAAATCAGCCAATTGGTGAGGAAGAATATTAGAGAATATATCATAATCAATAAAATAGCTACAATCCCCTTCAATACCAAGAAACTGTTCATAATGAGCAACAAACGCACCTGCAACCTGATTACCTTCATACAAAACATTGTTCGAGTCTCGAACCAATTCGATTCGATTACGGGCACATTTACTTTTAACAATATTATGAAAGTAAGCTGTATTAGATTCACCTGCATGAAGCCACTAAACTTTAGATTGCTGCTTTAAGAACCGTTCTTCATCTAATGTAGCCTCCTTAAACGGAAGAAGATAGTGAGCATGCTCATCCTGAATGTCTGAATTAGATGGATCCTTATCAATGGCCTTTTGGACCTCATCTAACTCCTTGCGAATCATGAAGGATACCTTGATTGTGCAAAAGCTTACGAAAAGGGGATTTCAGCCCCTTTAAATGTTTAACAACACGATACATAGCACAACCATGAACATTAAGATTCGAATCGCAGTAACCGTATCAAGAAACCCATCTCTATGAACCAAAAAGTTAGAGAACTTGAAAGCAATGTTGCAAAAATCATAAATTGGTAGTCGGGCGGTCGACCACCCTGACGCGAGTAATCGGTCAAGTCGGGATTAATCGGTGATTAATCGGATTCGTATTTCCTGCATTTTTTTTATATTTCTGGAGACGAAACTAAATATCTTAACCGATTCCAAGCCTGCTATTTTTCCAAACCTCAATAAAAGGCTCAAATTCTGATTATGATGCCCATTGTGCGTTATAAATGAAATATACGATCCCCAAATTAAGTAGAAGGCCTAAATTATTATTATTTTTAAAATGGCCGATTTGACCGATTCGGCTGATTTTTAACCGATTCGGCCGATTAATCGGCCGATTCAGCCGATTTTTTGACTGCTTAGTGTTGATTTTTTTCCTAGGCCAATTTTTCGACCGATTTTCAAAAATCGACAAGGTACTCGGCCAATTAACGATTAATCGGCCGAGATGACCGATATTTGCAACATTGCTTGAAAGGTTTGGGTTTAAGCTTTGTTACCTGAGGGATACGAAGAACACAAGGAGAATGATCCGATATACGATATGGTTGGAAGATAGCAAAAGAACCTGGGAAAAAATCAGAAAACTGTAGATTACCCATAACCCTATTAATTTTATTCAAAGTACCATAGGAGCCTTTTGGTTTTTGATTCCATGTAAAGTGAAGACCAGTGCTATTAACATCCTCAACGTCCATCCTCTGAACATAATCTTTAAATTTGCGCATAGCAATGTCAGGAGTATAACTACTACATGAATGATCTTCCAAGTTAAGTGCCGCATTAAAATCACCCAACAAGACCCAAGGCCTATTACGCATAAAACCAGCATGACACACGAGATTGGTCCAAAGTGCACGACGATTCCCATAATAGTTATCTGCATACACAAAGGAACAAAAAAGGGTTTTGCTTTCCGCACGAATATTAACCTGTACATGTATAACTTGGTTAGTTTGAGACATAATCATAACATCAACAATGTCATCATTCCAGCCAAGAATAATACGGGACCCCTTATCACAAAGACTACCATTAGACATCCATTTCCATTGACGACACATATTACGACATGTATCATACACCACAGAAGCATCCACAAGAGATTCCAAAATCGAACACACACTAAGATTATTTTCGTTAACTACCTGTCTAACCTCTTTTTGTTTAGGGGAATGGTTCAAACCCCTTATATTCCAAGAGGCGATACTAAACATCAGGAACATTCATAACATGAGTGCTTGCCCCTGATTTATCAAACAAATTACCTGATTCATCAAATACATTTTCAACCTCATCATCATCAGCCAATTCTTTATTCTCATCAACATCATCATCAGTAGCAAAAGAACCAAAATGGTTAGATTTAGTCACATTAGCAGCCAAAATTATGTTACTTTTTTTTTGGTAAAAGGGACTTTTCACCCTGGTACAATACTATTACACCAAAAAACATTGAAGTACAATGGATGAGGGTGAGTCCCTCATCTCAGTCCACATAGGACACTTACGTGAAACCTCTATACAAGAATGACATACCATTCTTATAACCAATAAGATACCATAAAACCTACAACGACTATAGTAAAAAATAAAAAAGATACGCCCAAATCAAGTCAAAGCACCTGAATCTTCATAATCATCACAGGACTTGCAATAGTATCACGTACCATGCCCGCAAAATGCCAAACTCAGACAACAATACCTGACGTACAAGAGCTTAGGGTCATCAATAAAGCAACATAAATTTGACTTTCTAAACTTTATTCCCATGCAAAGATATGACCTAACATCAGCTCAAGCGAATTACTAGTAGTGATCACAACACCAATCACCCCAGCAAACAAAACAAAACACATCCAAATGACCTCGTCCACCATATACTGAACCATACACCAACGAGGTCGTGTCAACATAACATGTATACGGATAACACATGATCCGAAGATCAAAGGTAGCTCAAATAATCAACAAATAAGCCTGAAATCCGAACATGACTTCCAATCGACTCATACCATCACATAGACGAACACCATCGCAGTCGAGACAACCACAAAGAAAACCATCATTCGACCTCATAAAATCATCTTCATACCACCAGGTCTTTAATAAACATATATACTTCAAAACAGCCCTATCCCACTACATTACAACATCAAAGGCACACTAGAACTGAGTTGAAAAGAATCTAGGGTTTATACACATCCCTAACGTACATAAGATCCCCCTTTACATAACCAAACTGAATAATATCCAGTTGTAACACTAACAAACAAGGATCTGTAACATAGACAACCAATAGGGTTTGAACAAACCCTAAATTATATGTCAACCAAACCACTTGCAACTTATACCAAACGTTGTAAGTTACCAAATCATAGTAAACCACCACAGCCGAATACCACTCCCACAAACACAACGAATGATAACCATGTAACACATGCGTTCACGACAGCATACCTTAGGTGTAGGATAACTATTACTATGAGTAACATTACGAGCAGGTTGGCTATCCTTGTTAGGTTGAGTCGAAGTAGAGGCACCTACCGGAGTAGGAGGATGACCAGAACTAGTACTAGTTTCCCCTTAGGAGGGTGTGCTAGTAGAAGGAGTGGTGACAGCTTTAGGCCTATATTTCATATTTTACCAACTCGAACCCCATTAAATAGATTCCCAGTTTTCTTATCCTTTTTTATTTTTACCCTTTTTACCCACTTGTTGAAACCCGTCATTATTTTCCTCCACAACTGGTGTAGTCACAACTTTCTTAGGACAAGTATCAACAGAATGGCCAAAAATCAAATAAACATCACACCTTGGAGGTTTCCATTCATATTCCACCCGAATAGTTTCAGAATAAAAGCCAATTCTATCAACATACGGGACCCCTACAGTGATAGATTCCTTAAGGGAAGCACTAGAATCAATTTCAATTAAGCAACAAGCAAAACTACTCCTACCCCAAGAATCAATGCACATAGAGCTAGTATAGGAATCAAGCATAATTGGCTTACCAACGTGAGTAGCAATAATACTAATACCATCCTCATTAAACACCTGTAATGGAACATCATGCAATTTAACCTAAATCGGAATATGGGTTAACTCCTCTTTCGTCAAGCTAGTACTCATGGTCCATTTTTTAAGTATAATGGGGTTGTTCTCATAATATTCTTTCATTTGAATGGAATCCTCATTATCATCGAAAATGAAAGTCTTGTGATATTCGGTTGTTGTAGCATTGTAGATGTCATCATCGGTGGCTTGAAAACCATAATAAAGATGGGGACCACCACAATAATCACATATGTTGGTAACGGTATCAACGGGCTCGATTTTTGCTTCATGCATCGAATAGAATCGGTAACCTCAGCCATCTCATTTTTTTGTTCCGTAGAAGAAGTATTCGTATTGACTTTAGAAACAACCGGTTTGTTTCTTGATGTCGGAACTTTAAAAACAAACCTGTGGAAAACTAGAAGCGGGGGTTGAATAATTTTACCAATTAAAACTTGGTTTTCAAATATTTAGATTGACTTATGTCAATCTATTAAACATGTGTGTTGGATGTTGATAGACAAGCATATATAAGAATGTAATGAAAAGATAAGGAGTAAGAAGCACAAAACCACAACGCGAGTATTTATAGTGGTTCGGCTACAAGGACACCTTCCTTGCCCTACTTTACTCCCGAGTCACCTACTCGAGAGTTCGTAAACACTACATGACACCAACTCCTTATGGCGGAGAAGCCTTCACAACATTGCCTACTCTTTATCCGGTACAAGGCTAGATACCGGGTTCTTCCACGAGGTAGAACCAAACCTATCACAACGTCGCCTACCCTTTATCCGGTACTAGGCTAGATACCGAGTTCCATTACAATGGAGGAACTACTACCCAACACAACAACAACTAACCCCAAAGGAGATCTACTCCTTAAAACAACATCAACAAGGACATCAATATCCTTTGACCCAATACTAATCTATCTTGTACATCGAATCACACCATATCGAATGTACACCTTAGGCACCTTTCACTAATGCCTTTGACTCGATATTATAAACACCCTTCACTAATGCCTTGTGACTTGACTTCTAGGCATTCTTCACTAATGCCTTTAGCCTTGACTTCTAAGCACCCTTCACTAATGCTTTCAATACGGACGTTCGACACCTTTCACTAATGTCTTCGTCTTGACTCTTTTAGACATCTTTCACTAATGTCTTCAACACTACACTTCTTATGAGGAAGAAGAGAACTATCAACAAGAGAACCTCAGTAGTCTTGATGATAATGAAGCGTGGCAACTCGTGGACTTGAGCTTGCTCGTCTTCAAAAGATGGTGATCTCGCCTTTAAGAGGAACCTAGAGAATCACACAAAAACAAAACTACATACATAGATCTCTTGGATCTGGGATTAGAGAGTTTATAACTCAAAGCGAAAATATGTGAGAAAGGGGTGAGGAACAATGAAGAAATGGCTCACTATTTATAGAGAGAAAATGGCTACTGTTCCACGGATCCCTCACTTGAGGGATCCGTCTAGTGTATTACTGGGGATCCGTGGGACGCTCCCTTTTGCCCATGGGTTTTGGGTCATGGGTTAGGGATCATGGGTATCCAAGTAGATGCAATGTATCTACAAGATGCAATGCATCTAGTCCATGGTTCATGGATTAAAACCATGGATCATGGATTAAAACTATGGGCCATGGATATTATCCATATATGACTTATGCATAATGTCATGCAATGGGTTATGGATCAAGCTCCATAGGTATGGGTCATTGTAACACCCCCAAATTTGGCACAGCGAAAGCATTCGGGTCGTGGGATGCTACTAACTGGTATCATGACACAAAGTATAGAACAACGGTTTTACATTAAGAAAAATTATAAACAAATGTATAGAGTTTACATTATTCAAAATTAGTGCGGAAATACAGGCCCATAATAATAATAAAGCGGTCTCAAAAATGTCCAAGTATGTTATGACCATGCCATGCCATGCCAAAAGCCTCCAAAGTAAGTTGTCGCGATAAACCTGAAAATACATGCTAAAAATGTCAACACGAGGTTGGTGAGTTCATAGGTTTGAAATAAAGTAGTAAACCAGCTTTGCTGGGCATTTGATAAACAAATAGGACAAGTGTGCAAACAATAATAAAGCGTAGGGCAAACCGATATATCACAGTCAAGCACATGGCTAGTCAGGTAACCACCCATAATCATATGTACTACATGTATGCCCACCAGCTGGAGCTAAAACATGAGCACTCTCACGTCAAGTGGATTATCCATGACACAAGAACCACACAGAAATATCACACAGAAATATCACACAAGCTTGTCCAAAATAATAAAATAGACATTTAACCACAACGTTAAAAACTTGAAATAACTGAACAAGTTATTTAGCGAAGCACATAAAGTTTTTAAGATATCCAATCATTTGAAAATATTGGAATTTAATAACACAAGTATGTATTCTCCCCCAAAAGTGTTTTCAAAACAAGTAAAGTAGGGGCTATGAACTCACCTTGATATGAAGAAATGCGAGAATCACAATTATCACAACTGTCATCAAGAAGCATATCACAACAGTATAGAAAGTACAGGTACAATGGTATAAGATCGACACAACCTAATACGTATATAGCTTATCTCAGAATACGACTAGCAAAGCAAAATAATATCCGAAAGACAGTGTGCCTTAGTTTTCATGGAATACTTGTATTGTTAATTTCAAAAGTCCATTATTAATATTTCAAAGAGTTTAGTTTGAACATTTCGTGTGGTGGTAAGAAAACATGGACTCGACATGAAACTCATGCCAAACATAACTCACACTAAAGCATAATCTATATCCCAAAACATTATAAGGCTTAGTCAAGAAATAATTGACCAAGACTCAAGAACACACGCTAAAGCAAAAAGCATATAAAAGAAATTAAACAAGTAGGGATCAATTAGCAATTAAGTAATAAGATGGTTTGGTGATTAAATTTCGGTTTGCAAAAAGATACGTATATGTGTCCAAATTTTATAAAGATTTAGGCATGACCTATTTATTTATGACTTGTAAATTGTGTAAACTTGATTTTAAATGCGTCTTCTCAATATGCTGCATTATAGTTTTCGTTTAGGTTTTCTATTTTTATCTAAGCTTGTTCAATTGTCTAGTTTTGGTTAGTCTAACCATTTTTATTTCGGTTAGTTAACTTACCGAATAGTTCAAGTTTACAAGTTTGTATTACTCTAACTAGTTAAATTATCGAGTAGTTTGGCTTACAAGTTTATATGTCACCATGTCCGTCTTAATCCGTTATGTCTAATATATGTAGTCCGATAATAATTATTGGCCCCATTAAATTTTATACTAGATTGGTACATTAATCCTTCATATATTATCGGTCCATAAAGAAAGCATAACATACAAAAAATATTCAAGTCCAAAGATCCAACAAAACAATAAACACATAAATAAATAACAAATGCTTTACCATCAGTCAAGAATTCAAAAATATCAGAAAAAAAAATATTAATCCCAAACCAAGTGAAGCAAATACTAGCATAAAATCAGATTTATACCCATCATTGATCAAGTAATAACAATTTGTCCCGAACGTGACGCTCCCGAGTCTCGACTCATAAACTAAGACATCAACCGAAAAAAATCAATTTGACCAAATCCAAAACTGACTCGAGACTATGTAATTACGCAAGTCCAAATCAAAACATAGTCGACTGGGTAATAACCTCAAATCTGAGTACATAATTACAACAACATAAAAATTGTAAACTAGTATTTCACAAACAAGATAAGAAAACAAATGCATGAAAAAAAATGGTATCAACACTAATGATAAAACTGTAAACCCTATACGGAGTCTGACCCGACCCGTTTTCGAACCGTTAATCAAACAAACATCACCTTACACAAATTTATACCACACGAAATAGAATCAAAACACGTTTTAAATATTGTTTTTATCCACCAAAACACACTCGATAGTCGATTTACATTCGGTTAAACGCACGAAAATATTAACACAAGATTTATATACTCGGTTTTAAACAAATAAAATAATGAAAAAAACTTATGTTCTTATGCTTACCCAAAAGTGATGGGAGAAAAGAGAGAGACGCGAGTGGTGGTGACAAACACAAAACCCAAAACGAAACCAAATCCTAATCGCGACTCTTGGTACCAAACCGTAGCAACTAAAACAACCTTGGTCTCATCTTGATCAGCCACTTGAAGTGGCGATGGTGGTGGTATGCAGCAGCGGTGACGGCGGCGAGGTGGTGGCTGCAGTGGTGATGGCGACGGCTGTGGAGAAGATGAGAAGGGTGGCGGTTGGTATTTGGAGAGGAGGGAGGGATGCACTTAAGGGGATGTTTGGTACACTGGAATGGAAAGATGAGAAAAGGAAAGGGGGTTCATTCCGATGTTTGTTGACACAAAGAATGGAAACATGGAATTAAATTACCATTCCCATTCTCCCTTTTTGTTTCTTTA
>CM040245.1:188310701-188451266 GCA_022545495.1 Chrysanthemum lavandulifolium | reverse complement strand
TTGGATGGAACGCAATTCAAGACTTTTCAAGCGAAGAAGTCTACCATCTGTCAAGTGGTCCAAGTAATTGTCTCTACCGTTCGGTTGAAGCGGTTACCTTCAAGTTCAAGAAGATAACCCTTTGGTCTCATCTACTATTAGATCAATGGAAGATCCTAAGTGCTTGTCTTATTCACGAGGGAGTGCTGTAAGGGTTGTACTCTTTTTCCTTACTCCAAGGTTTTTCCCTCTGAGTTTTTCTTGGAAAGGGTTTTTAAGGAGGCAAACTTCCTGGGTCACCTTGCTCCCCTCGTGCTTTTGGGTGGATGCGGGATGTTCGCTTGTTATACCTAGTTAGGTGATTTGTAATATAGCTAGGTTTGTTGTGTTTATGGTCTGTCATAAGCACTAGTTTATCAAGCTTTTTGCTTGAGGTTAATGTGGTACCTCTGCCACATTTCATTTGTACTTAACATTATTTTTTGGTTATATATTTACCGGGGTAACACCCTTTACCCAAAAAAAAATAGTCACAAGATCTATTGAGGTAATTAACCTTTACTAGATTATTTTCACAACATATGCAAAGGAGCATTCTTGAAACACTCGATGTAGTAGATTCTACATTAAGGCGTCTCTTGGCTCTACAAAATCAAATCGTGTTAAAATAACATCTAACGAATTAGCAAAAAAGATGTCGCCCAAGAGATCATGAAATGCACCATCTAAACCAAATAACCAATAAATCTCAAACACAAAATTGAAACATTGTGCTTGCCTTTGTTAGATATTTTGTAAGACATGTCGTCTTCATCAACCGGCTTTTAAAATATGGTTAGTTGAGTCAAATTAGGCCATGTATTATCGGAATAAGCTAATGTCATCTTTTTGGGTAAAATGGATTTTTCACCCCGGTAAAATTCATTACGCCAAAAAACATTGAAGTACAATTCACATGGGTGAGTCCCATGCTCTTAGCCCGTTTCATAGGCGATAACTACTGCAAAAAAGCATAACAACTACATAGTTAAACACTGTAACTAACAATTATATTTAAAAAAGAAACAATATAAATGTAATAAACCAAGGTTTGATGAACCACACCCATAGTGAGCGACTCAATTTTCAATAATCTTCCATACATAACCATCGAGTGCAACACCAACTACTACTTCCAAATGCACCATAGCACCACGATAGATGCTAACAATGATATTTGATTGTACAATAAATTGTTCTACCAGGCTTCGATGATGATCAAAGGTATGAGGGGTGTATGTTCCAGCCAAGATTGTCTTTCACCTAAGGATAAGAAATGCGAAGACACTACGTTAAGTAATTACGCAGGGGTTGGACCCTGCGAACCACCTCCGACGTGAGAGTAAGTATGAGTTATGGTTGTATAAGTGTGTGTAAGGAAAGAGATGAGTGATCAATGAGCTTACCATAATTCTCTGCCCGTCCAACCTATTTATAGTGGAAGAAATAGGGTTAGGGGAACCTCTGCGCAAATGTCAGAGAACATGGGGGTGTCCCATGTTTGTGGGTAACCGCTAGGGCTTAGTGACCCATGTTCTCAAACATGGCGGGAAATCCAGGAAAGAGAGGGAGATCGTGGGTTTGAGCAAGTCGGGAGGTTCTCCTATCCGTTGCTCCTTCGTCAACCATACCCCGAAGGGCTTAGGGCTTCGAATGGCGAATTCCTTGTAGATAAGCTTCGTGTGTACGAATGGTTTGACGCCTATGAATATTTTGGAGACCTAACTTGGGCCTTCGTACAGAAGGGCTTCGACACATCTTGAAGGCGTGCCCGTCAAGCTGTTCGGAGGGTACATCATCAAGCCCCCAGTCGAAAGTGATGCATATGATCTAGGAGGCATTGCTTTCGACTTCATCCTGCGAATAAAATTAATCATTCGTTGCCAAACTTCTCATAAACAGGATAACCATGCGCATTTAATGCTAACTAAACCGTTTAGCTGCCCGCTACAGTGATTCCAAATCCCCATTTACCGGTTGACCAAAAAGACTTTTTGAAATTTAAAATCCGTTTGAAATCCGGATAAGGATTAACCTAGAGGACACGTGTGCGGTAAGAAAGAGGTGTAAAAGAAGTATTTAAGGAGAAGTAGTTGTAACCCTAGAATATTTTACTCTCTTCGTCTTCTTTTCTCATACAGTAATCCTCTAGGACCACCAGCTCCGAAACAAAAGGTACAGTCTCCTTCCTAATTTTCGTAGCATATAATAGTCATGGATTCGAAGTTCATAATTTAGCAACAAAAATGCACTTTGACTCTAAAGAATTAGACGATCATCTTGCTGATTATCCAATCCCTCGGGAGTTTAAGGTTATGTTACCTAAGTTAAACCAAGGTATTTTCAATGCCCCAGAGGGTTTTGTAGGGCTATACACTCACTCTTTTAGCCATTCAAATCTTAAGATTCCTATCCACCCTCTTATCTTAGAGCTAATGCAATACTACGAGTGCATATCTCTAGATTTAACCCTTTTGGTTTAGCCAAACTGACCACATTCATAGTTATGTGTAAGGCATATGGCTATGAACCAACGCTTAAGGTTTTAAGGGGATTTTTGAATCTGTATCCTAGGGGTAACTAGTTGACTTTGGCAAAAAGACCTGAAGGAGATGTGCCTAATCTCTTTGCGAGGGTGTATACCAACATAAAAGATTGGAAGGGTAGTTTCTTCTATGTGCAAAACACTATTGTCCCACCCAA
This sequence comes from Chrysanthemum lavandulifolium, assembly GCA_022545495.1. Taxonomy (NCBI): domain Eukaryota; kingdom Viridiplantae; phylum Streptophyta; class Magnoliopsida; order Asterales; family Asteraceae; genus Chrysanthemum; species Chrysanthemum lavandulifolium. The sequence continues at coordinate 188,448,545 of CM040245.1, read as the reverse complement.
CTATCCAGCATTGCTGAATAAGGTCTTTATGTATGATTCATAATGTTTCAATGACCCCTTGCCTTATGAGGTTTGAAGGAATCCATGTTATCAGCGCTTGGCTACATATCCTGCGGATGTTCAAGATTTCCCTGAGCCAATCTTGTACATGGCTGGGATTGCACACAGCTGGGAGGGGTCTCCCAACAAGCCTATTATCATTTATCATGGACAAAGTATGTCCCTCCACTTTTATTTAAGTAGGACCACAATGTAGCACTGATATTTATCTTTTCTTGCTTCTTTTTGCAGAAATGGCGTTTAGGAACTTCATGTACTAAGACATTGATGAAGACTTGAGCTTCATGCCTGCTGAAAAAGAAGAAGAGTCCTACGGTGTTGGTTCACCTTCCACATCTGTCAACAACAATGATGTAGACACTCCCAGACCAGAGCCTATTGCCTCAGCACCCCCACAAGCTTCGTTGAAGGGTCCCTCCCTATTGGTTGAGAACATGGCAAATTCAAACGATCCTGCAGAGGAGGATGTCCAAATCACAGGCTCCACTGGTATAGCTGACAGGTTGAAGAGTAGGAAGGGAACAGCTGGTAAAGCCATCAAGTCTACGAACAAGAGGAAGACTCCCCTCCCAGCCTCCGGATCCAGGGTCGTGCAACAAAACAATGTTGAAAGCAAGAGGTTTGTTAAATCTGCCTTTGAGTTGCCGGATGAGACTGTGGAGATGCATGGTAAGCAATTTCTCCTTTTAAAATATATGAAGTGATAATTGTAGTGACTAACTCTGCCCTGATGCATTGTATTGGTCACAGGCCTTCCTGATATGAAGGAGCTTCTTAACGCCTTGGCATGTCACCGAATTGTGGATCATGTCACCCCCCCCCAGTGGAAAGGATTGTTGGAAAGTATGTTCATCGAAGGGGTTTGCGATTTGCACGACAAAAGTGTTGCAAGGCAGGCAGTGTTGGACAATCACTTGAATGGTCGAACCAGGGAGTTATTTCGGGTAGTTACAAAGGCAAGGCAAGAGATGGATGTCATGCTAGAGAGGGAGAAGCACAGAGATCAGGAGTATGCCAAGCTGGAGGCTAATTGTGATGAGATTTAGAGGGATGTCGAGAAGAATACACTCATCCAAGACCTCCGGGAGAAGATAGCAGAGTTGACAGCTGAATGTGGCAAGCTCAAGTTGGAGGAGGCTAAGGTGGTAAGCCTCACTGGCCAAAATGTTGTGCTAAAGGCAAAGTGTCCCGGTTTGGAAGGTGATAGGATTAGGCTTGGAGAGTTGGAAGTGAAATTGAGGGAGGAGTTTGATGGCTTACCGATGAGGTATAAAATGCTCCAAAAGGACCGTGCTGAGGTCGTGTCAAAGGTGGTGCCGTACATAGCCATGGAACTCTATCATAGTGATGACTTGGGAGCTGCAATGTAGAAAGTCATCAAGGCAGCTATCTTCCATGGACGGTGCTTGGCTTTGGAGGAGGCTGCTAAAACAGGTAAGCCCGTAGACCTCTCCAAAATTGAGTGCTACCGTCCCTCATCGAAGGCAGAATATGAAGATGAGGGAAATGCTTTTGCAACCGCAGAGTACCCCTTCCTGGCTGAAGCTACCAAAGACCCCATGGCACCTCTTGAAGACCTCCTCTCAAAGAAGCCATGCAAGATCAAGCATGCGACCCCTACCAAGAAGACGGTCTCCACCAAGCCTGCCTCAGCTCATCCATCTCCAACTCTATCTCCTCATAAGCCAGAATGAAGGCTGCCATGTTGGCAGTAATTTGGTTCCAAGGGTAGCATGTACCCTATTAAGATAATTTCAATGTTTTGTTGTGGTGTTTGTCTTGTTCCTTAAACAATTTACTATTTGTGATGTATGGCCTAGGACAAAGACAATTTGAATGGGGCTTCGGCCTCATATGCTGGTATAAGGGCGTTAGCCCTTCTTTTGAATACCAAGGTGTAGGGAAATATCTCTACACACTTAATTATTTTTGTCTTGCAAACTTCTCTTACGCCATTTTTCCAACGCTTAAACTTTACAACCTAAGGTTAAACAACCTCATTGTGTGTAAATTACAACACCAAGAATATAATGACCAATTTTGATCATTGACAGAGGGTCGCGACCCACTCTATCTCAAATCCTTTAAGTAATATGGCTTTGTTTCTACTTTCATAAGTGCCATAAACTACTAGGAGAGTTAATGTGAATGTATTTATAGGCTTAACTAATGAGGAATTTGTTACACCGTATGCCTTTCCATTCGACATTAAAACTCATAAACGACTTGGCTGAACAAATCTTTGTATTTAAGAAACGAAGCAAGAGATTTGTGGGAAATGTATTATTCATCATTGAATTGGTAGAGAGGTTTACATCATTCTTGAAATGAAAACTATGACAACTACCAATAATGTTTGCTTTCCCATGAGAAGCTTTTAATTACAAGAATGAAAAGTAAAAATACTTCTTAAACATAGAACTTTTGGTGGTTAGTACCATTCCATGTTCTGTCGATGGGTTCTCCGAGAAGAGTGGCCAGCTTGTAGGCGCCATTGTCAGAGGCCTCACCTATACGTAGGTCCTTCCTAAGTAGGTCCTAGCTTCCCCGGTATTTCGCTTTGCTTGCACTATTGAGGCGTAGCACGATTCCCCTGTGCTTGAAGGTGGAAGGCCTGACCCTTTTGTTGTAGTAGCCTTCGATCTTATACTTGTGTATGGCTTCTCGGATGGAGGCTATTTCTCTCCTTTCTTCTAATAGATCAAGGTTCTCCCTGATCTTTTCATCATTTTGAGAAGCATCATATGTTGTCCGTGTGTACACTTAGTTCCGAAGGGATAACCGCTTATGTTCCGTATGTTAGACAGAAGGGGGTTTCACCATTGCTTGACTTGGGTCGCCCTATGAGCCCACAAGATTGAGGGAGCTCGCCCACCCACCCGTGATGAGTTCGTCCCACCTTTTCTCAATCCCTTTCACAATGTCTCTATTAGTAACCTCTACTTGTCCGTTACCTTGAGGATGGTAGATGGATGTCCAAGACTGCTTTATGTTGAGCCCTTGACATAAGTCATAGAAGAATCCTTCGGCAAACTGCTTACCATTGTCGGATATAATGATATGGGGCACTCCGAATCTGCACACAATGTGCTCCCACATAAACTTCTCGATTTGTCTCCCAGTAACAGAGGCTAAGGGTTTAGCCTCCACCCACTTTGTAAAGTAATCGATTGCCACCAGTAAGAATTTGACCCCACCAGGAGCCACAGGCATAGGTCCTAGGATATCAATTCCCCATTGGGAGAAGGGCCATGCGGTTGTAACACTTGTCATGTCCTACTTCGGCAGCTTGGGAACGTTTGAATGTATCTGACAAGCTTCACATTTGAGAATGATTTATGCTGCATCCCTAAGCATCGAAGGCCAGTAATAGCCTAACTTCATTATCTTCGAGACAACTGAATGGGGTCCTGCATGGAGGCCGCAGGATCCTTCGTGGACTTCTGCAATGATGCTCGCAGCCTGCTTAGGTCCCACACATCTTAGCCAAGGTGATAGAAATGACCTTCTGTATAGGGTTTCCCCATTGGCCGATATTGTGGGGACTTAACCCGTATTTTCCTTGCTAGTTTGGGATCTTCGAGGAGAAGACCACTTATCAAGTACTCCCTGATGGGAGTCATCCATGTCTCTCCTTCTTCATGGAGCACGTCCGTAACCTCCTTATGAATAATGGACCTTTCAGGTAGGACTTCAACCAGTACTTCTTTAGTAAGATGAGCGAAGGCCATAGAGGCTAGCTTGCTTAATGCATCTGCCTTCTTGTTCTGATTCCTACGAATGTGTTGGATGGTGTAAGAATCAAAACTATCCAACATCTCCTTTGTTTTTCCAAGTACTGCTTTATGACGGGCTGCCTTGCTTCATAAGAGCCTATCACCTAGTTTGCTACCAATTGAGAATCTACAAAAAATGGCAAGAGCTTTGTACTCTGCTTCATTGTTGGTGGCTTCAAACTCAAAACGAAGAGCATATGTATGCTCCTTCCCTTCAGGGTTGACCAGCATTAGACCTACTCCAGAACCATCAGAGCTTGATGCTCCGTCTGTATAAAGCTTCCAGTAGTCGTGCACTTCGGTGAGTTTAGCTTTAGGCTCTTCTTTTTTGGTTTCCGGTTCAGAAGGTGTCTCTGCCAAGAAGTCTGCGAGAATTTGCCCTTTAATAGAGTTTCACCCTTGAACTCTATTTCATGCTCCCAAACTCGATAGCCCATTTGGCCACCCTTCCGGACTTTTCGTGCTCGACAAGATCTGTTTTAGTGGCTTGTCGGTTAAGACCGTGATTGGATGGGCTCGGAAGTATCGTCGAGCCTTTTTCTTTGCATAGATTAGAGCTAGTATTAGCTTCTCCAATGTTGGGTAGTTAACCTTGCTCCCTGCAAGACCCTGCTGACAAAGTAAATGGGGATTTGCCTCTTGTCCTGTTCTGCCATGAGGACTGCGCTAATGCTTTCCATTGAGGATGCTAAGTACATGAACAACACCTCACTTTTGATTGGGGCTGTAAGTGTTGGAAGGATTTCAATGAACTCCTTCATCTTCTGAAAAGCAGCTTTTGCATCCTGGCTCAACTAAAAAGTCTTCTTGTCGACGCATCCTTTAAGTGTTTTGAAGAACGGTAGGGATCTGTCAACCCCTTTCGACAAGAATCGACTTAGCGCAGCTAGCTTCCCATTCAATCTTTGTACATCTTTTAAGCACTTAGGAGCTTGGAGATCCGTAATTGCCTTGACCTTAGAAGGGTTAGCCTTTATCCCTTGCTTTATGATCAGATGCCCTAGAGATTGCCCCTCTTCGACGCCGAAAGAGCATTTCTTAGGGTTCAGCTTCATGTTGATCGCCCGAAGCTGGTCAAAGGTTTCTTGAACGTCAAGGAGTAGGTCCTCCTCCGTCTTGCTCTTAAAAACCATGTCGTCAACGTATGCCTCAAGATTTTTGCCTATCTGTTTGTTGAAGGCTTTATCTACGAGCCGTTGGTATGTTGCCCCTGTGTTCTTCAATCCAAGGGCATCTTTCGTGTGATGAGACACCGTGATTATGTAGAAGGTCGTTTTTCCTCGCCCTCCTTTGCCATCTGGATCGATGATACCCTTTATAGGTATCTAGGAAACACTTCATCGGAAGCCTACCAAGGATTCTACCTTCCATCGATTTACGGTAAGGGTAGATCCTTGGGCATGCTTTGTTGATGTCGAGAAAGTCAACACACATGCGCCACCTCCGTCGCTCTTTTTACCATTCTTGGGTTGACCACCCGTGTTTGGTATTTGACTTCCTTAGAATTCCCGCTTGTGTCGGTTCATCAACTTCTTTGCAGTCGCAGCTGTTTTTTCGGGGCTAGGCTCCTTCTTTTCTACGCTTCATGGGCTCAATATGTTTGTATTCATTGAGTTTATGCTCGTCGTCAAGAAAATTGTCCGTCTATTAGCAATGTTCTTGGGACTCCTGTCATGTCAAAATATTTCCAAGCAAAAATATCAAGGTTAGTCCATAACAGTTCTATGAGCTTCGCCTTGAAATTCGCCGAGAGTTGCTTTCCTATCACCACCATTTGTTCGGGGTAGCTAGGGTTTACTACGACCCACTCTTTTGCATCCGTACATCATAGAATCGCTATCGGAGGCTCTTCTGATTCTTTCTTGACCCTCTTGACACCATATACTCCCTTATCCGCCCCATAATTAGAATGAACAGTTCCCACTCCAAATGGAGTTTGGAACTTAATGGCAGCATGTATGGTGGAAACGACAATGCCCATCTTTTGCATAGCTGTTCTCCCTATTAGCAAATTATAAGAAGAATCTGACCTGACTATGATGAAGGTGAGCGTTTCCGTGCGGGATAAGGGCCCTTCGCCTATAGTGATTTCCAACAATACCTATCCAAGGGGCCATGAGTGTTCGCCGGAGAACCCTACGAGAGGGTTTTTTTAGTCTACCCTTTGTGAGCGTTTGGATGGTTAGAGCTTTAGGAAGCAATGCTCATAGATGATCTCGCAGGAGCTTCCACAATCCATGTAGGCTCGGTTTACTTCCCTGTTGGAGACCCGTACCTTGATGACCACGGGGTCAGTCAAAGGTGTCTTCCCCAGAATGGACGGGAATGTTATCTCCCCTACACTTCCCAGCTCTCCATCTGCTTCCTTATGCTTTAAGGTTGGATCATGCATGTGCACCATCAGTATCGGAGTTTCCGCATGAGTAGCTTCCTTTTTGTTCCCTTTCCACTCTCCCAGCTGAGTGTCGGAGAACTTGTCCTTTCCCTTTTTGATTCCTTTAACCAGATGTGCCAATTATGGAGCGTACTGCCTCTTCAATCTGCCTTTTCAGCTCTCTGCAGCTGTTGGTGTCGTACCCATGGTCTTCATGGAAGTGGCAGTACTTTGACATGTCTCTGGCTTTGCTTCGTGCTGACATCTGAGGAGGCGGGTCGAAGGACTTTGCGGCTTTCTCGATAGCAAGGATCTCCCTAGGAGATTTGACCAGGTTTGCTAAGAGTCCATGATTCGAGCCTTTGTTGTAGGGAGTGAAGCGGTCTTTGTTCTTCTTCCTATTCTTGGATCCTTCCTAGGAGGACCCTCTGGAGAATTTGTCGGAGGCTTCTCTTTGCTCAATCGGAGCTCCATTTACTGCTACTTCCTTGGACTCAATCCAAATGTAAGTCTTATCCATCAGTGCCTTGTAAGTGGTAGGAAGGTCGGTGGATAGGAATTCCACCAAGCTTCGAGTTCGTAAGCCATGTACGAAGCCAGAAATCCTTTGTTCCTCGTGTAACCCCAGAATTTGCAAAGTTTCATCGGTGTACCTTGTGACAAAGGCCCTTGTGCTTTCGATGTCCCTTTGCTTGATGGTATACACGGCTAGATGGGTCTTGGTGTACTTCTTCTGTTGGCTAAAGTGTGATCGGAACTTAGCCTTAATATCTTCTAGACTTACAATGCTCCCCACCTTTTGCCCATTCCACCATATTCTTGCGGAGTCTCGAGCGTGTATGTGAACATGTGGCATGCTAAGGGCATGACCCACTTCTGCATCTTGATAGCACCTTCGAACAAATGTAAGAAGTTGTCAGGATCGCCTTTCCCATCGTAGGTGCCTATGTGAGTGGGCATCTTCACACCGTCAGGGAGGTAGTCTTTGATCCACTTCACAAAAGGTGTGCAAGCTCCAGAGGCTTCGACATAGTAAGGGTTATATGGATGTGGATAAACAGGTGTAGGGTTGTACGGGTTAGGAAGTGGTTGTGAGAATGCAGCGTAAGCTGTGGGAGGTTGGTACGAAGGATTTCCACCCATCGGCTGTGTAGGGTGTACAGGAAGGTGTCCGTAGGGTACTTGCTGGTAACTTTGGTTGTGGAGAGACCCATTCGGAGGGTAGGTATTATAGGTTTGAGCAGGTAGGTAGGGATTCATTCCCTAAGGGGGTAGCTGGTTCATCCCAAGGTATGGAGGAGGTCCTCCAACACTCGAGACGTATGATGGAGGTATCATAGCCCCCATCCCTTCTCTTCCTAAGTGGGCAGCTAGGAGAGGTGGTTGGTTTACCCCTCCGTTTCCTACTTGGTTGCTTCCTCCATTGGAGTTCTCGCTCCTTTTTTCACCTTGTACTCTTTCCCTTCTTCCCGGATCTCCTCCGGGACCTTCTTCAAAACCAACAGTCCTTCCATTAGGCCTTCTTATGGAAGGAGAACCATTTCATAGGGCCGAACGCCCCCTGTTAATTGGTCGAGGCCTTTCATCTACCTCGATCTCTTCGTCATATTCCTCACTGAAATATTCTAGTTCCCTTCGCATCTCGGTGTTGCGAACTTGCCTCTTGTGAGCCCTCAACAAGGACTCTAAGGCTTCCAAGTTTGCCTCAACGAAGGCAGGGCTAATTTCTGGAATAGGGTTAGCGGAAGTTGAGGCGTGATGTATGGGAGTGGTTTCCAAACGAGACCGTGTAGTGAAGGTGGAGGCAGTTATGGGCGCGAGATTATCAGTGTTAGTTGTGTTGAGAGGCACCAGGGTAGAGAAACATAGTGGAGGTGTATCTTCTCTTCCTGGTTCCATGCTGGAAAAGTAGCATAATCGGTTAGGGTTTCAAGACTTGGTGATTACGGGACTAATAGTAGCGGGTCCCATGGATGGTGCCACTACTTGTACAATAAATTACACTACCAGGCTTCGATGATGATCAAAGGTATGAGGGGTGTATGTTCCAGAAAAGATTGTCTTTCACCTGAGGATAAGAAATACGAAGATACTACGTTAAGTGATTACGCAGGGGTTGGACCTGCGAACCACCTCCGGCGTGAGAGTAAGTGTGGAAAACTAGAAGGGGGGTTGAATATTTTTACCAATTAAAACTCGTTTTAAACTATTTAGATCGACTTATATCAATCTATTTGGATGTGTGTTGGATGTTGATAAACAAACATATAGAAGTATAAGTATGTAATGAAAAGATAAAGAGTAAGAAGCACAAAACCACAACGCGAGTATTTATAGTGGTTCGGCTACAAGGACACCTTCCTTGCCCTGCTCCACTCCCCGAGTCACCTACTTGAGAGTTCGTAATCACTACACAACACCGACTCCTTATGGTGGAGAAACCTTCACAACGTCGCCTACACTTTATCTGGTACAAGGCTAGATACCGGGTCCTTTTCACCAAGGAGAACCAATCCTATCACAACGTCGCCTACCCTTTATCCGGTACAAGGCTAGATATCGAGTTCCATTACAATGGAGGAACTACTACCCAACACTACACCAATCACCTAACCCCAAAGGAGATCTACTCCTTATAATATCCATAAGGATAACAATATCCTTTGACCCAATACTAATCTATCTTGTACATCGAATCACACCATATCGAATGTACATCTTAGGCACCTTTCACTAATGCCTTTGACTAGATCTTCAAGACACTATTCACTAATGTCTTGTGACTTGACTTCTAGGCACCCTTCACTAATGCCTACAATACGGACGATCGACACCCTTCACTAATGTCTTCGTCTTGACACTTGAGACATCTTTCACTAATGTCTTCAACACTACACTTCTTAGAGAAAGAACCATCAACAAGATAACTTCAGTAGTCTTGATGATGAGGAAGCATGGCAACTCATGGAATTGAGCTTGCTTGACTTCAAAGGTGGAGATCTTGCCTTTAAGAGGAACCTAGAGGATCACACAAAAACAAAACTACATACATAGATCACTTGGATCTGGGTTAGAGAGTTTTTAACTCAAGGAGAAAATATGTGAGAAAGGGGTAAGAAACAATGAAGAAATGGCTCACTATTTATAGAGAGAAAACATCTTCTGTTCCACGGATCCCTCCCTCAAAGGATCCGTCTAGTGTAAAGCTAGGGATCCGTGGGACGCTCCTCTTTGCCCATGGGTATTTTGGTTGTGCGTCATGGGTCATGGGTTATGGGTTGATCCATGGGTATTTCTTTAGATACATTGTACCTAATGGGTGCAATGCACATAGTCAAATGGGTATGGGTCAATACCATGGGTTGTAGTTTTTACCCATTTATAATACATACTAGTTATGTATATATTTGCCCAATATGTAAACACTAGTTGTTGAACATATGTATTACTAAATCATAAAATCACTTATACTTGTTTTAGTGTTTTATGTGAAAACGTAAATGTGTTAGAAAACTATTGGCTCAAACTATTTATGTATTTTATTTGTTTCGCTAAAATGATTTTACATTTGTTATCGACAAAACATTAGAAGATCGTAAAATATAAATAAACGTTTTTACGATTTATTTGTATTAACAATCTCCCCCTTTTTGTTGATGACAAAACATAAAATTATTTTAAGGAAAAAACTAAAATTCGTAAAAGTTTGAATTTGTAGTTTTTACTTTCTTCTCCCCCTTTTTGTCGAAATAAAAAGAGCTTCGAAAATAAACTAACACATTGTTTTAAAAAAGGAAAAATAATATAGAGAGCAAGTAACGGGAAAAGATCTCGTCTTAACTCCCTCTTGACGAGTCCATCCCTAAGTGAGGGCGTCAAGAAAAATAATACTAAGCTAGTTCATTTGCAACTAAGTTTGCAAAGGATTTCGTCAAGTCTATGTGACGAATATGTTCCCCCTTGATGATTGCAACTTTGCAAAGGGACGTCATAAAATGTAATCCTAATATTGCAAGTGATTTTGCAATGTATTGTTTTGACACAAAGCTCCCCCTAGCTTTAAGGTGTCAAAGTCTTCATGTGTATATTGAATAACTACAAAACAAAGGTTAGAAAACAAGTATAATGCATAATTTCCTACAAATATGACTCAAGTTATTAAAAAAATAGTTTTCTGTTGCACGGATCCTACGGTTCCCTCCTTTGGGGGATCCGTCTAGGCAAATATCAGGGATCCGTCTGGCTGGTGACTAAATTCAGCAATGGTGATATAACAAATAATGTTAACATCAAAGTGAGATATGTATTGTACAACATAATCATATACTCAGAAATATAGCAAGTATCATGTAATTTCATTTAATAAAACTAGAGGTATGATATACATGACTCTAAAGACTAAGAAAATGAATGATACATGTCTTGGAATTACTAGACTTATCTAAGTAACGCTTGATACTAGGACACCACTAAAATCCTCTAGCTCAAGTTTGTTTAGGTTTAATCTCATCGATACGTTCGAGGAGGTGATAGAACATGAAACGTTGATCTTCCCGTACTTCATGTATCAAACTTTCAACATGTTGACAATGATAACAATCTTTGTCATGGCTAGATAGTGGTGGTGGAAGAAAAGAAATTACTTGATGCGAAGGATCAAGTGAAGCGGGTTGAGGAGCCTCACACGACGGAGGAATTGGTGGAGGCGTATTTGAAGATGGCTCGACCAAGAATGATGGTGGTGGTACAGAAGTGTCTACTTCCATATGGTCGGGTGGTTGATTTTGATAATTTCTCATGATCCAAATGGGATTATTTGATGGTCACGGCAAAAAGGAAGCCGGAGCTAGTGTTGACTCAACACCTTGATTTTGTACCATTATTTCTCCTAATGAGGAGAATGTTGTTGGTGGAGGAGGATGAGACGGACTAGGAGGCAAATCCTCTAGATTGTAGAGGTGTGGTGATGAGAGTGGAGTTGTGAGTGAAATAGCTCTAGCCACCAATGGTGATGGTTTAGTGGAAATGGGATTGTTTGGTTTAGGAGGTATGGTGGTGCTTGGCATAGGTAGTTTTGTGGGAACTATCCTTTTAGTGATTGGTTTGATTGGTTGAGTTGGTGGAGGAGAAATCCTTGCATTTTTGGATTTGATCGGAGATGATTCGGTTGAAGAAATTTCGTGTACAATACGAGCAATTTTCTTGGGTGGTCCTTTGGTGGATGAGTTACCACTTGGAGCTTTCCTCATGATGAGATGATTTCAAGAGGTTTGTAAAGATTTCTAAGTGCTGAAAATGAGGATGAAGATGATGACTTTAGGAGTCCTAACAATGTGGTTTATAAAGCAAGGAATTTGGCAAGTGCATTCAAGACTTAAGCCACTAAAATTCATTGGAATGTGATGATTAACATGCACAAGAGTCAACTTCAGAGTTGTACTGATCTAGGAACTCATTTAAGATGAGATGGAGCGTTTAAGTTAGCAAGATGAGCTTGAAATGATTGTTTTAGCTAGAGTTGACATGAATCTGTCATACGGATCCCACGGTTCCCTACAGTGAGGGATCCGCCTAGGCTAATCCTAGGGATCCGTCTCTCAGCAGCTAAGAGAAGATAGAAATGATGTTTGTAAGGTCTAATGCCTATTTTTTCTTGAGTGTTTCAGTCCATCTAAGTGTTTTAAATGAAGAGGTACTTAAATACTTAAGGGTAATGAGTGATGTAGCTAATGATTGCCTTTTATGGAAGAAGTTGGAATTTTTAAGAGTACCAATGAGTGACCAAATATGACACCAAAGATTTGAGAGTGTCAAATGGAGCTAAATGATCCTAGAGATCAGATAGTAACTTAGGATAATGTTTTGGAGGATATCCTAAAAGCTTAAGATGGAAAAACTAGAATTTGATCATTTTTGACCAAATTTTGAGGTAAGAATGATTATAATCAATTTCGAAAGATTTCCAAAGCTGGATGTTTTAACATGTGAGTGATCATGTGTGAGTATAAGAGCGGAAGAGTAATGAGTTTTGTTGAGACGATAGTTCTACAAGTATTTCGAGTGTGATCTAAGAGGGTTATACGTGAGTACGAATTTACTCAACTTTGAAAGGGACTCAATTTGCCTTAAGGCACTATGTCTAGCTTAGTGTGAAGTGATCTAAAGACATGTTTGAAATACAATGATTGCAATTGCATTTTCTGTTCGCCGGATCCCACGGTTCCCTAAGAATAGGGATCTGTCTAGCACAAACTTTGGGATCCGTCTATCTGCTAAGTAGAACCTTTACAAAAGGTATGCAATGATTTTGACAATGCATCATATTAAAAGGTTAGTTTAAGAGGTTCTAACACTAAGATATCAAATGTAAGATGTTTTATTTCATGAAAGAAATTGGATTACATTGATAAAGCATGGATACTAAGGATTGACCCTATTCAGAAAGAAGGCTAAGTTCCTTGACCATTTTCGCTAGATGGGTCATCAAATGGTTGATGAGTGTTTGTCGATTCAGGAATGAAGAAAGTCTTCATGAGAGATGCGTTTAGAGGTTCCATCATCTTGTTCACAAGTATGTACAACGGACTTTGAAATTGAGGATGAAGGTACATGATGTTATGATAAAGGCGCGTCAAGAACATTCCATAAGGGATGAGTTTATTCTTGGAGCCTTGAAGATTTACAATTCGCCTTGCGAAGAAGTAGGCGAGATTGTATGGTTGTTGTGTTAGCAAACAATACATTATGTGAGCACAACAAGCGGGAAGGATTTCTTGATTTCCCCTAAGGCTCCAAACATTTTCACGTAGGATGAGTGCAAGAGGCTTGTACTCTTCTCGGATATCCCGTGTATGGATAATGTTTGGATCGGAGTGATGGGGTTTGCATATTATGCGATTCAAGTCTTCCGGGGAAGGTATGTGAGAACAATATGGACTATTTTCTTCACGAAAGTTGAAGAGAGAATCAAGAGACGAATCTTGGTGAAGGCACATTGTCCATGATTTGGAATCCGGAGGATGTGAGCAAATTGCCCAAGGGTTAAAACAAACTTTTGGTTTTTGATCCAAAACCAAAGAGATAGAGAGCGATCCTCGTTACGAACGAGTTCAACTTGACGGAAGAATTCCAATATAAACCTTGGACATATTTTCTCGTTAATTTTGAGAAGACATTCTAGTCCTATGGCTCGGAAGGAGGTATTGATACCTTCTTCGAATTGCAGAGGGGTGTCGACAATACGTCCTTCATGGAAGTGACGGTTTTCAAGATTATTGAACCTACGGACATGATTGCCAGGTGTGTTGGGCTCGAGGGAGATGTTAGGAGTGTAGACGCTAGTGAGTGAAAAATCAAACTCATATTCATGCGACATAGCGAAACCTACAGGAACGAGAAGTTAATAGGATGTGACGTATTACGGGTAAAACAATGATTACCTAACATTTTTACAGGCTGTTTATTAACAATGACATTTAACTTACTTAATGTTTGACATTCTAGTAAATCATTTCTTTTAGGAAGAAAGCGGTTTTTATTTTTCATGGAAAATCTGTTATCCAGAAGAACGGTTCCCTTCTATCAGGGATTCGGCTAGTATACCTCTGAGGATCCGTGGATGCAGTAGTAATGTAAAGATTTTGATAAAAACATAGGTTTTTTAGATCTTATAGTTTTATACCAAGATTTGTGTTTTAACCTACATTTTCTTTTAGCATGCATATATGGTTTCTAATGTATCACGAGAGAATACAAAAGATATAAATCAAAAGAAATGACAAACACATAATGATAATAATAACCTAGATAAACTAGACTATTAGTAATATTTCATTTCAATGCTAAGAATGATACAAAGGATTGGGTATATAACCCCAATGTAGATTAACAACACAAAGTATATGTCTCCGTATGAGAACTTCATCATAGGGAACACAAGAGCGATGAGCATGAAAGCGATGTAAGCCATGTTGATGTCGAAGCTTCTTGGTTTTGGTTTGAGATGCGATGAGATGAAGAGGAAGATGAAGTTTTGAATGAGAGGTAATTTTTGAAAGTGGAAGATTTGAAAAAGTGGGGATTTGATAGAGTGGACGACGGAGGGTTTATTTATGGGGAAGGAGGAATTTTTGAGATTTGTGTTTTGTTTTATTATTAGAAAGATATGATTTTTGGATTAAGTGAAAAACACAAGTTTTATATACCACTACTTTAGACGAAAAAGTAACACGTATGTGAGAAAGGCTTCCTAATGAAGCTACATGTAATACATGTATATGCACAAAAGATAATCATATAAATACCTATGTAAGCATACTTATTTAACAATCTAATGTCATTTAGAGATAAGTAGAAAGTCATACCTCTAATGCACTTAGGAATGTCTTTACAAATGACACAACAAATGTCAGTAGACAATTCCGGCTCCTTTGTGTTTAAGATACCTTCTTAGGGAAGGTATTCTTGTTACCAAGCGATTCCTATCGCTTGGTAGGTATGAGCTTTAACTAAGCAACATGACAAAGAGGATTAGTGCAATTAAATGAAGAATAAATAGAAAAGTGTTGTCATCTAATCAACATCCAAACAAAGAGTTTTAAAAGACATGGTGTTTGTTTTAATGAAAAGACCTTCTTTGTAGTTTTCAATTAACCACGGATCGTATCAAGTTTTTTGAAGTACAATATACTTTAAGAAACTTGGTAACGAAGCTCTGATGCCAATTGTGGAAAACTAGAAGGGGGGGTTGAATAATTTTACCAATTAAAACTCGTTTTAAACTATTTAGATCGACTTATGTCAATCTATTTGGATGTGTGTTGGATGTTGATAAACAAACATATAGAAGTATAAGTATGTAATGAAAAGATAAAGAGTAAGAAGCACAAAACCACAACGCGAGTATTTATAGTGGTTCGGCTACAAGGACACCTTCCTTGCCCTACTCCACTCCCCGAGTCACCTACTCGAGAGTTCGTAATCACTACACAATACCGACTCCTTATGGTGGAGAAATCTTCACAACGTCGCCTACACTTTATCCGGTACAAGGCTAGATACCGGGTCCTTTTCACCAAGGAGAACCAATCCTATCACAACGTCGCCTACCCTTTATCCGGTACAAGGCTAGATACCGAGTTCCATTACAATGGAGGAACTACTACCCAACACTACACCAATCACCTAACCCCAAAGGAGATCTAATCCTTATAATATCAACAAGGATAACAATATCATTTGACCCAATACTAATCTATCTTGTACATCGAATCACACCATATCGAATGTACATCTTAGGCACCTTTCACTAATGCCTTTTACTAGATCTTCAAGACACTCTTCACTAATGTCTTTTGACTTGACTTCTAGGCACCCTTAACTAATGCCTACAATACGGACGATCGACACCCTTCACTAATGTCTTCGTCTTGACACTTGAGACATCTTTCACTAATGTCTTCAACACTACGCTTCTTAGAGAAAGAACCATCAACAAGATAACTTCAGTAGTCTTGATGATGAGGAAGCATGGAAACTCATGGACTTGAGCTTGCTTGACTTCAAAGGTGGTGATCTCGCCTTTAAGAGGAACCTAGAGGATCACACAAAAACAAAACTACATACATAGATCACTTGGATCTGGGGTTAGAGAGTTTTTAACTCAAGGAGAAAATATGTGAGAAAGGGGAAGAAACAATGAAGAAATGGCTCACTATTTATAGAGAGAAAACATCTTCTGTTCCACGGATCCCTCCCTCAAAGGATCCGTCTAGTGTAAAGCTAGGGATCCGTGGGACGCTCCTCTTTGCCCATGGGTATTTTGGTTGTGCGTCATGGGTCATGGGTCATGGGTTATGGGTTGATCCATGGGTATTTCTTTAGATACATTGTACCTAATGGGTGCAATGCACATAGTCAAATGGGTATGGGTCAATACCATGGGTTGTAGTTTTTACCCATTTATAATACATACTAGTTATGTATATATTTGCCCAATATGTACTAGTTGTTGTACATTGTATTACTAAATCATAAAATCACTTATACTTGTTTTAGTGTTTTATAGTGTGTAAATTGGCTCAAACTATTTATGTATTTTATTTGTTGTAAAATGATTTTACGCTTGTTATCAACAAAACATTAGAAGATCGTAAAATATAAATAAACATTTTTATTGCTTATACGATAGTATGAGTTATGTTTTAGTGTTAAGTTATGATCAATGAGCTTACCATAATTCTCGGCCCGTCCAACCAATTTATAGTGGAAGAAATAGGTTGCACCTGCAAATGTCGGAGAACATGAGGGCGTCCCAAACCGCTAGGGCTTAGGCTCAAACTGGCGGGAAAGCCGGAAAGAGAGGAGATCGTGGGTTTACCAAGTCGATTCTTATTTGTTCGTCAACCATACCCCGAAAGGCTTAGGGCTTGAAAATTCCCCGAGGTAACCTTTGTTCTGAAGGGTTTGACGCCTATGAATATTCGGAGACCTAACTGGGCCTTATCAACAAAACATTCGGAAGGAAGACTTGCTAAATATGAATGAAAGCCAAAGCAATACAGATCCGAAACATGAGAATATGGTCACAAACAACCCTAACCTCCAAATATACGAAGAAACTTTAAACCAGGTTCCAAACAACACTCCGAATGTAAAGGTTGTTACTGGATTTGAACCATATATCGAAAGATTTTGTGACCCTATTCTCATGTGGTTTAGGGTTGTTGATAACGCTACACGCGTCGTTCGAGGTCAAGGAAACTTCCTTTTCTTCGAGCAAGTTTTATAACACCCTAGGCAAATGAACCTAATCGTTGTAGTGTAGTAATTAGGGTGCCACGGGTATTGATATCGTTCTCTGGGGAATAGGAATGCTAGTGAGAAGTTACTACGCTAAGGTTGAGGTTGAGGAAGATTATTTTTTATCTTTTATATTTTTGTAGAAATGGAAAAGTACGAATTTCGGTATTGGATTTGGGGGTTGGTATTGCTACCGATTACTCTACTATTATCTAATTATCTAAGCTAAGGTTGTGATAGTCTATGTCTAATTGATGTGTACTCGTATGATAGTTTAAAGATGTGTTTACTTAGGTTTTACTACTCCTTAATTATCTCCTATTGATGGTTGATTTGTCACGTCCTTATTCCTAGTTGCGTTGTGATTCTAAGGCTATAGGCGTGCTTATTTCCCTAACTCTTTGAATTTACCAAAGGGTCTTGTTTACAAATCCTCTAGTGATTTATAGGCGCCTACTCTACGGTTGTCCTTGAATACTTTATCCTACAATTACCTAGATAATTATATTCTAAAGTTCACAAAGAAAAGTCAAGCATTAAGTACACAACGAATAATCTAGCGCACTCTAGATCATTAGTCAACTAAGATAAGTATCAACCAATCAATATTCAATAACTAAGTTTCATATTCCTAGCAAACACACAAATAAATTAGCTGGGACATGGAGAACATGCAAGCATACACACAAATAATCAAAGACATAATTAAATTAATGAAGTAAATACTTAGCTTGATGTATAATAGGGTTTAGAACCCTAAAATATCGCACAAGAAAGCCTTGGTTCGGTTTAGGTTTTACTCCAAAAGACTACACACCAAAGCGAAAAATTCGGATTCTATATATAAGATTACATGCGACGGCGTCACCTTATGTTTTGTGGCGCCGTCGTCACCATCATTAGGGTTTCGTCTTGGCCACGTAAACCTTGCGACGGCGTCACCTTATGACCGTGACGCCGTCCCTTCACTCGACGCCGTCTTGGCCGCATCTAGGCCGCCCGAGTAACGACGGCCTACTCACTTTAGAACTCGACGCCGTCCCTTGAAAACATGCAATTTCGCTCGACCCGCATAAAATTCCTTCCCGACGCGTCGCAGATATCTGATGACGCCGTCGCCTTATGTTTCAATGACTTTGAGTGTCTCGATTCGACTTTGGCCATTTTCTTCAGTATATTCGCGCCTTTTAGGTCCAAATAAGCATCATTCCACATTTTGCCTTCAAGAGACCTAAAAGTGAAAAGGAACGATATTAAGCAATAACGGATATAAAAGTGATCGAATAAGGGCTTAAATGACCCCTTAAAAGGTACCTTTTAAAACCTTATCAAATATCCCTACACTTGGTATTTGCTTGTCCTCAAGCAAATGTGCTTTTAGCCAATTAATTTATAAGTTAGGGGTCATGAAGCATTCATTCAAAACGGTCCACAACACATATAAGCCCATAAAAGTCATAACAAGCACGAATTACATACTAGCACCTCACATGGGGTGTTTGGATACTCACATCTCTCTCGGGTGTATATATTGAAATATAACAAATCGAAATGGAAGATAAACACTCATTAACCGGTCCTAGTACATAGATTACCATAGGCTTGAGAATAGATCAAACCTCAAGTCGCTTTGGCGTAAGCACCTAGGAAAGACTATCAAAGAGGTCTTTTAAAGGGTTGTAATGTTAGGCTTACGGTAGGAAATGAAGGGTTTGGTGGGATAGGCTATTTAGTGGTGGATAGTCAAAATCTCTATGTTGCAAGTATACGAAGAATGGCGTTGCTAAGCCAAGACTCGACACTCTAAAACTCTAGCAACGAAAATAAACAAACATAATTTAAAAGATAGATGTAGGATGGTAGCCCGTATGGTTTTTTTTTTTTTTTTTTTTTTTTATATATTTTTTTTTCTCGAAAATATTTTTTTTTTTTTTTTTTTTTTTGCATACACTTTTACTCTACCATCCTCTATGGTACATCAAAATGATAGGATTTATAGACACATCCCTACACTTGAGTTTTATTACTCTAACACTAATTTGACCCGAATTGAAAAGATCAAAACACTTGGAGTACATTATTATGCAAACAAAGGGAATTTGAGTTTAACGTTCTCTTCCCTATATTTTATAAACTTTAACTTTTCCCATGAATCCCAATCATCCCAAAGCGTATACAAAGGATATGACTCGACTTAGCAACTCATGCAAGCAACGGATAATTGAACTAAGGGTTTTGGGTGATAACATAAATTGCACTAAAAGTGAGTGCAATAAAGGTAGGCTAAAGCGATTTGGGTGTATATTTGGGGTGGGGTGTAAACAATGCTCTTCATTGATATCCCGGAAAACCGAAACATCACGAGAACCGCGAAAAGGATAGGCTCGAGGGGTTAACTAGGGGTATCGTGTACTAAAGATGAGTACAACGCAAAGGGTGTGGGGAATTACTCAACCGAAGTGGAAGAAGTAATTATATTACGGTATCAAACAAGGGTTTATCCTAATGCCTCTTATCATTTAGTTATTCCTAACTACACAAGTGTAGTCTCACTAGCGATCTCGAATGCATCACAAAACAAGTTCTAGAATCTAATATACTACCGGTTCACACTCTAAGCATTAAAGATGAATGCTTTAATTCCTACTAATCTAAGGCGATCCTCACATTTTGGGTGGAATTTAGGTGGTAAAGGGTTTTGTGCTAGTCATGCAACTTCCTATCCATGAGGCGCTTTTGTTAAGACTAATGGCCCACTCTTATACGTCATGAAAAAAATTTAAATTTGGCTAAAATTACCCTAACCTACATTTTCTCATGGTTTATTACACAAATACACTTGGACAAAGCAAATAGTCAAGGATAAGCATAGTTTCAAAGTTCCCGTTTATTTTCCTCCCTACACTTTAAACCGAACATTGTCCCCAATGTTCCCGAAAGTATCAAAGTTATGATAATAGAAGGTAATTAAAACGAAAGAAACTAATACTCCCCGATTAGCTCGGTAGGATCCGTAAAAGTGGTGGTTAAATCTTTTCCAAGAAGAGTTTTTGCGTGAAAGGCTCCTTCCAAACTTGTGTAACTTCTTATTGACAAACTAAACCGCACACTAGAAGAAAACAAACGAAACCTTCGTAAAATCGTGGTAATAATATACATAAGACTCGATTTAAACTAGGATATAATGCTTGTGGAATGGATGTTTACTGAATTTGTTTTGAAAGTTAAGATCCGGAAAATTCCAAAATTTTACAAGTAGCTCGAAAACGAGAAAAGTAAGTGATGTTTTATTCCTTCGGCGCGTCAAAGTTGCAATCTGACGCCGTCAGTTATCTGACAAAAGCGGTCTCGCGATTTTACGGAAAAATTCGGAAAATTTACATCTTTAGAATCGGAAAAACTTCAAAAACATCCATTATGACTCGATACAAGCATTTGACTCGAACAAACAAACATATATATCTTTTAATTAATTGTTATTCTCATGTTTACGTTTCTTATGAAAACGTGTGTAATCCTCCTACACTTATCCTTTATGTAAAATACCTTTATATGTAATTAAGACGAGGTTAAAAACAAAATAAAGCATTTTACAAATTCAAACATGAGGACAAACAATTAATAAAAGATATATGACACTAACAAGCAAACAATTAAGCATGGGTTGCCTCCACTAAGCGCTTTTCTTTATTTAAGAGTCTTGTAGCTAGACTCGTAGTCCTGCTCTACGTTTTGCATCACCGCCTCTTCGTCATTCATTTTCTTCATCGAGCGGCGTATACGTTGTATGTTCACCGTGGATTCAGTGCCATTGTGTCAATTATGGTGATGGTTTCGTTTAAGTTGGTTTCCTAAGCGTGAAAAGCCCAAACCATCTTGGGTTGTTTTTCCTTGCATTGCCCTTTTCCTTGATTTGTATGTAAGTACTTTTTCTCCTTTTAGAAATTTCTTAGGGTCCTTTTGTGCCTTAGGTACCGAGGTGGGGTTGCTTCCTAACTTATTATCGGGTTTCCACAATGTTGCATACAATCCTTGGACCATGAAGTCTCTAAGCCCTTTTCCTACTCATTCATCTTTTCTTAACATTATGGCTAGGGTTTTCCGATTTCCTTCGTAATCATTTCCATGATTTTGAGAGGATACCTTGGGATGATGGGTATCCTAGCATACCCCTTTCCGCTTTTGAGTATCATGACGCCCTCTCCGCATTTGATGGTTGCCTTGGCTGTAGCTAGAAACGGCGTTCCAAGAATGAGGGGTATGTTTTTGTCTTCTTCAAAATCAACGATCACGAAATCTACCGGATAAACAATGTTAGCCACCTCAATTAGAACATCTATTGCGACTCCTACGGGGTGAACATAAGTGTGATTAGCTAAGGAGAGTCTAAGGTCAGTACTGGCTGGTTTCTCCTTAGTTAACTTATTATAGATTGATAATGGCATTATGTTCACATCAGTCCCCTGATCGGCCAAGGCATTAATATTATCAATGTCACCTATGCTAACGGTATTACGAAATTCTCGTGGTGTTACGTTTCCTTGTTAGAGGTTTTTATAACTAACTCTCATGGGGTCCCATAGGTAGGCGTCATACTCTTCTTGGTCATTTTTCATCAAGGGCTTCCTTGAGAACTTCATTGTACCTAAAGTTGTTTACTTGGTTTGCAATGGTTTTCTTGTTGATTTCGTACTTAAGGTAGTATTCAATGGTCTCGAGCTCGTCGTCATGCAATCGACTCCTCCTTATTACTTCCCTCGGTTTTCCGTCTCAACCTTTGCATTCTCGGGCATAATGGAAACAGTTGACAAATGAAGTGGGAGGGCAATCGTTGCTTTTACGAGCACCTTTTCGGGAACCTTTGTTTTGGTAAACTCAATTACCAAATTCATCATTTCCGTCATCTTTGCTTGCATCTCCTCTCTCTCGCCTATAAACCTCCTCTTCAAACAGCTAATCTTTCCGTATGAGCCACCATGTACTCCCTCATTTGTTCCTTGAAGCTTGGTGAGAGTGGTATTGGGGAAGTAGAGCGGAAACGCTTCGGAAGTTGGGTTTTGATCACGACTTGGAGACTCAAGGAGGTGTGGGGTGGTAGGTAGAGTTGGCGAATTTGACGGCCTCTCGAGGAATTTGTACGGGGCTCTTTTCGCCTTTCCATAAGATAATCAATCCCTTTCTCAATGGCGCTTATTTGTTTCTCGAGGTGTCGGAGGATTCGGACGGGGTTGATATGGCGTTGATTACGTTAATCGAGTCTCGGAGAATCATTCCAATCTTCGTAGCTTTGATCGACAAGCTCATCTATAATATCCCAAGATTTCTCCGCATTGAAGTCGTTGAGCCTTCGCGCCCGATCAATGGATCGTCGAGTGATGAAGTCGGTATGATCGTAGAAGATTTGGATTTGAAGCCAAAGATCGATGCCATGATGGGGAAGTCTACGGAGTAGATCCTTGAATCGAGTCCACGCTTTGTAAAGTGATTCACCTTGGAGTTCTTTGAAGCGTTAAGATTTCTCGTCTAAGCAGTGGTTCTCTCCGGTGGGAAAAATTGAGCAAGGAAGCGAAGTAAGATCATCCCAACTTGAGATGGATCCGTGGAAGTCGCTCAAGCCAATTACTAGCTTGGTCCGTAGAGAGAATTGGAAGAGACGCAAGCGCGTGGTCTCCCGAGTAGTAGCATCAAGGTCGATGGAATCGACAATTTTGAGAAATCCCTCGGATCTTGATTTGGATCTTGAACGAAGTCCATGGAATGCACATCCGTTTTGCACCAACCGGATGGTGTCGGATCGCAGGCCGTAGTTTGGGCTTGGTCGGGAAGCTCAATGGTGTTCCTATAACCTAGGTGGTTTGGTATCGAGTACTCACCAAGAGTACGGGCTCTTGGCGGGTCGTTTGGTGGTGGGTTGATGAGTGGTGGTTGGTTGTCACCTTCCATGGTGAAAAGTGATGGGTGTTACGAACAAAGGTCACGAAGAAGGGGATAGACTAGAGAAAGCTAAAAATGAGAAAAATTTACTTGATAGGAATCAAGCAAAGAAACCTAAACGAGGTGGACTACTAACTAGCTATTCTATTCCCGCGGCGCCAAAACTTGATAACGCCACACGCTCGTTCGGGTCAAGGAAACTTCCTTTTCTTGAGCAAGTTTTATAACACCCCAGCGGTGAACCTAATCGTTGTAGTGTAGTAATTAGGGTAAGCCAAGGGTATTGATATCGTTCTCTAGGGAATAGGAATGCTAGTGAGAAGTTACTACGCTAAGGTTGAGGTTGAGGAAGATTATTTTTATCTTTTATATTTTTGTAGAAATGGAAA
Source organism: Chrysanthemum lavandulifolium (assembly GCA_022545495.1). NCBI lineage: Eukaryota > Viridiplantae > Streptophyta > Magnoliopsida > Asterales > Asteraceae > Chrysanthemum > Chrysanthemum lavandulifolium. The sequence continues at coordinate 188,425,212 of CM040245.1, read as the reverse complement.
AGGTACAATTTCGGTATTGGATTTGGGGGTTGGTATTGCTACCGATTACTCTACTATTATCTAATTATCTAAGCTAAGGTTGTGATAGTCTATGTCTAATTGATGTGTACTCGTATGATAGTTTAAAGATGTGTTTACTTAGGTTTTACTACTCCTTAATTATCTCCTATTGATGGTTGATTTGTCACGTCCTTATTCCTAGTTGCGTTGTGATTCTAAGGCTATAGGGCGTGCTTATTTCCCTAACTCTTTGAATTTACCAAAGGGTCTTGTTTACAAATCCTCTAGTGATTTATAGACGCCTACTCTACGGTTGTCCTTGAATACTTTATCCTACAATTACCTAGATAATTATATTCTAAAGTTCACAAAGAAAAGTCAAGCATTAAGTACACAACGAATAATCTAGCGCACTCTAGATCATTAGTCAACTAAGATAAGTATCAACCAATCAATATTCAATAACTAAGTTTCATATTCCCTAAGCAAACACACAAATAAATTAGCCGGACATGGAGAACATGCAAGCATACACACAAATAATCAAAGACATAATTAAATTAATGAAGTAAATACTTAGCTTGATGTATAATAGGGTTTAGAACCTAAAATACTGCACAAGAAAGCCTTGGTTCGGTTTAGGTTTTACCCAAAAGACTACACACCAAAACCGAAAAATTCGGATTCTATATAAGATTACATCTGCGACGCGCCACCTTATGTTTCGTGGACGCCGTGTCGCCATCATTAGGGTTTCGTCTTGGCCACGTAAACCTTGCGATGGCGTCACCTTATGACCTGTGACGCCGTCCCTTCACCGACGCCGTCTTGGCTGCATCTAGGCCGCCTCGAGTAACGACGGCCTACTCCTTTAGAACCGACGTCGCCCCTTAAAAACATGCAATTTTCCTCGACCCGTCAAAATTCCTTCCCGACGGCGTCGCAGATATGCGATGACGCCGTCGCCTTATGTTTCAAAGACTTTGAGTGTCTCGATTCGACTTTGGCCATTTTCTTCAGATATTCGCGCCTTTTCGTCCAAATAAGCATCATTCCAGCATTTTGCCTTCAAGAGACCTAAAAGTGAAAAGGAACGATATTAAGCAATAACGGATATGAAGTGATCGAATAAGGGCTTAAATGACCCCTTAAAAGGTACCTTTTAAAACCTTATCGGTTGTTTATTAGAAAGATGTGGTTTAGGGTTGTTTATTAGAAATATGTGGTTTAGGGTTGTTTCGATATATGGTTCAAATCCAGTAACAACCAGGGTCAAAATCTTTCTAATAAACAACCCTAAACCACATGTTTTTTTTTTGGGTAAAGGTTGTTACCCCGGTAAATATATATCCAAAAAACAATGTTTAGTACAAATGGAATGTGGAAGAGGTACCACATTAACCTCAAGCAAAAAGCTTGATAAACTAGTGCTTATGACAGGCCATACACACAACAAACCTAGCTATATTACAAATCACCTAACTAGGTATAGTAACAAGAAAATCTTGTAACAAGCGAACATCCCGCATCCACCCAGAAGCACGAAGGGAGAAAGGCGACCCATGAAGTTTGCCTCCTTAAAAATCCTTTCCAAGAAAAACATAGAGGGAAAAACCTTGGAGTAGGGAAAAAGAGTACAACCCTTATCTTGCACTCCCCTCGTGAATAAGACAAGCACCTGGAAATTCATCTAATAGTCGACGAGACTGAGAGGTTATCTTCTTGAACTTGAAGGTAACCGGCTTCAACTCCATGGTAGAGACAATTACTTGGACCACTTCAGAAACAATAAACTTCTTCTGGTTAAAAAGCCTTGAATTGCGTTCCATCCATAAGTAGTAAGTAGTAGCAACAAGTAGTAACCGAGAAATGATGCTAATAACCGATCGCCCCTTTGAAATAGGAATTAGGAACGTGAGAGCATCATCCAATGAAGGTGGGACATCATCCATTCCGGATAAAACCCAGACCTGCAAAAAAACTGGCACTCAAAAAACAAGTAAGGGTAAGATTCCGAAACCGAGTCACATAGCGGGCATCTAAGCAGGTTCAAATCAACATTAAGACCAACATCCGTTTGCCGCAACCTATCTTGTGTCTTCAACTTCCGCTTAATAACAAGCCACAAATGTAAAGCATTTCGTGGGATATAATGGGGAAACCACAAAATATGAAACCAGACAACAAGATCAGCCCTTGAACGTAGAGATTCCCAAGCACACGCAACCAAAAAAAGTCTCAAGTTGCCATCCAAATCACGCCATAAGTCATCAGTATCATCAAATAAATTTGGGACCGGGAGATTAACTAAGTCCGGAAACCTGGGAAACCGATCAGGAGGCCATCTCCAAGTACTGTTCTCAATCACATCATAAACCGAGTCCGATAAGCTTAAACCAGCCATAACAATGTCTCTAGCAGTGAGCATATCATGAATAGAGCTTAAATCACACCACATATCAAACCAAATGGAGGTAGCCTTACCATTATTAATCTTATGCCATATGAAAGGACGTACCTTGGGTCTAATAGCAAGAAGCTTACGACATCCCCAACTAACATCACCCAAACAAGGAACATCCCAAAAGCTTCTACCACGAAGTTTGTAAGAATGAATCCAATTAACCCATAAGGAGTCTTTATGGGTTAAAATACTCCAAATATGCGTAGTCATAAGAGCACTAATAAAATCAGCCAATCTACGAATACCAAGACCACCTTCTTGTTTAGGCTTACAAACAGACTCCCAAGCAACTTTGGCCTTACCCCTTTTCATTTCTCCTTGACACCTTAAGAAACCCCTCATGACCTGTTCTAATTCATGAATGATACGAGCAGGAAGGATAAAAATAGAAGCCCAATAAATACGCATCAAGGACAACACAGATCTGATCAATTGAAGCCTACCCGCAAGAGATAAAAACTTATTACGCCAATCATTCACACGAGCTTCCAATTTTTCCACAAGAACCTTACAATTCCTATAAAGCAGTCTAGATGATATAAGAGGGACACCAAGGTACCTAACAAGGAGAGTACCTTCTGCAAACGGCATATACTGGAGAATAGTAGCTTTCAAACCATTAGGGACATTACAAATAAAAACTGTACTTTTGGGGATACTCGGGACAAGACCCAAAACATTCTTGAATTCCTTCAAAGCTTGCATGATAACATCAACAGAATCAGGATGGCCTCTAGAAAACAAGAATAGATCATCTACAAAACATAGGTTAATAATTCTCTGCTGCTCACACAAATGATGAAACTGAAAATCACCGAATTAGAAACCTTTTGCTGCAAAATAATGGTTAAAACCTCCATAACCAATGTAATTAAGTAAGGAGACAACGGGTCACCTTGCCTTAGAGCTCGCTTTCCTTTGAACCAGCTATGAAGATCCCCATTAACACATATAGAGTATGATGTAGATGAGACACACACCATGATCCATTCGACCATTTTGAGATGGAAACCAAAACCAACCAGAAGTGACTTAAGAAAGCCCAATCAACCATATCATACGCCTTTTGTATATCCACTTTAAAAGCACATCTAGGAGGACATCTCCCTCTATGATAATTCCGCATAAGCTCTTGGGAAAGCAATATATTATTAGAAATAAGATGCCCAGGAACAAACGATGATTGATTAATACTAACCAAATCACCAAGGCACTCTTTAATGCCATTAGCAATAATCTTACTTATGCATTTATATAGAACATTGCAACAAGAGATAAGCCTATAATCATTAATCTTAGAAGGGTAGATATTTTAGAACCAAGGATATAATGGTGTGATTGATTTCCTTGAGAAGCTTACCATTAGTGAAAAAGTCACGAATAGCACACGTAATATCAATACCCATAAAATCACGACACATAAAAACCCTAGTTTTCTCTCTCTAGAAGGGGCGATCTCTGGCCTTTCATTCCCTAACAAATCCGTCCATAATTCTGCCTATCTTTAACGTTTTTTCTTTAATCTTTCATTAGATTATTTGAATGAATGTTTAGATCTGATTTGTTAGGGTTGGGAGTCGGTTTTGATTGATTTTATTCATAAATCGATCCCTTTTGATTGTAGCCGCCATCTCTTCATCAAGATTCTGGCCTATATCAACATCTAAAATCATTTTTTAGGGTTGATTAATATCATATGAGGTGTTGTGTGGTTCTGCTATGTTGTGGTCGAACCCTAATTTTGTTATATCGGTTCTTAGGGTTTTGGTTATGAGGATTTCGGCTATCATGAATTATTCCAAGAACGAAACCCTTGTTTTTAGGTCGATCTTGTCCTTTTTGATCGTATTCTTCATTCAAGTCGGTTTTCTAATCAAATTTACATATTTAAGGACGATCTGATGGTTGGTTCTGGGCTTAACGTTTATAAAACCTTTAAGGTTTTTATTTGTTATTGATTCTGATGTGGAAGTAAACCTTTTTTAAGGTTTTGTATGAACTGCACGTTAACCCTTTTAGGGTTTGATTTATGTTACCTTGTTCTATATCTGATGTAAGTAGGTTAAGAGAGAAGATTGGTGTTGTTTGATCAGGATGGTGGTTGCGGTTACTGCTGTATTCTCTATGAATTACCTTTGCTGATCATTTCCAGTGTATTGGAAGGTTTCGATCTTCTGGTGTCCATCTTGTATGCTGTTTTGTTGAGAGGTTGGACGTTGATGATAAAGTTTCTGCTTAGAGAGTGTGATTGGTGTTTAATGTTCTATTCGATAATATGTGTCCCCACAGATACTTGTCATCATTATGGTGTTATGGTTGGTCGGTTGCTGGTAATTTCATGATGGTTTGGGTGGCTGGGCGAATGTATGGTGTGACGAGATATTTTTCTTGTCAACTTTGCTGTTGGACATCATTATCTTGCTGGTTTACCCGTGATTTATTGATTGGCTACCATGGTTTTGCATTCTGATCTTGGTTCAAAACCCTTTGGTTCATCATTTTTCAAGACCTTTTGCTGATTGTTACTTATCTTGGTCTTGTGATCGATGTGTTGAAGATAATGAAGGTTTTGTTTGTAGTGTTCTTTGCTACTACAAACTGATTTTATGTTGAAGATCGCTTGGATGTTTCTACATGGTTTCTTCATGGATGTTAAGGTGGACCACCATAGTGATATAGAAGGCTCAAGTATTTTTCTTGAGTAGTATTGTAAATTTTATGTACTTTTGTCATTATTGGTAGGTTCATTTTATTGTAAGTTATAGGAATGGTGTGTCATTCTTATATTGGAGTCTGTAAGTGTCCTAAGGGACTGAGGTGAGGGATATCACCCTCAACCTATGTACTTCAACTTTTTTGGGGTAATGCATTTTATCGGGGTGAATTAACCCTTTTACGCAAAAAAAATATCAATACCCACAACAAACCAAGCTTTCTTAAAGACAGCTGTAGTGTAACCATCAGGACCGGGGGCTTTATCATCCCCTATCGAGAATAAAGATTCCCTAGTTTCAGAATCTGTAACATCTCACACCATAAAATTAGCCTTTTGATAATTAAGAACATTAGAGAATATATCATGGCTATCAAGGGAGCTACAATCCCTTTCAATACCAAGAAATTGTTCATATATAGTGAGAAAAAATGAACCTGCATTCTCATTACCTTCATACAAGACATTAGCTGAGTCACGAACCAATTCATTCGATTACGGGCACATTTACTTTTAACAATTTTATGAAAATATCCGTATTGGAATCACCTGCATGTGGCCATTGAACTTTGGATTTTTGCTTTAAAAATCGATCTTCATCTAATGTAGCCTCCTTAAATTCAAGAAGATAATGAGCATGCTCATCACAAAGGCTAAATTGAACGAATCCCTATCAATAGCCTTTTGTACGTCATCTAACTCCTTACGAGTATTATTAACCCGCTCATGATGATTACCTTGATTGTGTAAAAGCTTACGAAAAGGAGATTTCAGCCCCTCAAACGTTTAACAATACGATACATAGCACAACCATTAACATTAAGATTCCACCCCGAAGTAACCGTATCAAGAAAACCCTCTTTATGCACCAGAAAGTTAGAGAACTTAAAAGGTTTAGGTCTGAGCTTGGCCACCTGAGGGGTACGAAGCATACAAGGAGAATGATCCGACATACAATAAGGTTGCAAGATAGCTAAAGAACACGGGAAAGTATCACAAAACTGCAAATTACCCATAATCTTGTCACTTTCCTTCAAAGTTCCCTTAGAGCCTTTTGGTTTTTGATTCCATGTAAAATGAAGCTTTGTTATATTAACATCCGCAACCTCCATACTCTGAACACATTCTTTAAATTCACGCATAGCAATGTCAGGAGTGTAACCACTACTTGAGTGATCTTCCAAATTAAGAGCAACATTCAAATCGCCCAACAGGACCCAAGGCCTACTATGCATAAAACCAGCATGACACACAAGGTTACTCCAAAGTGCTCGACGATTAATGTAATAGTAATCTGCATATACAAAGGAACAAAAAAGGATTTTGTTTTCCGCACGAATATTAACCTGAACATGCATAATTTGGTTTGTTCGAGACATAATCATAACATCAACAATGTCATCATTCTAGCCAAGTATAATCCGAGATCCCTTATCACAAAGGTTACCATTAGACGTCCATTTCCATCGACGACATACCTTACGACATGTATCATATACCACAGAAGCATCCACATGAGATTCCAACACCGCACAAACACTAAGATTATTTTCATTAACAACTGTCTAACCTCTTCTTAGGGGAGTGGTTCAAACCCCTTATATTCCAAGAGACGATACTAAACATCATGAACATTTAGAGCGGGAGTGCTTGCCCCTGATATATCAAACAAATTACATGATTCATAAAATACATTTACAACCTCCTCATCATCATCCAACTCTTTATTTTTATCAACACCATCATCAAAAGCCAAAGAATCAAACGGATTAGATGTAGACACATTAACAGCCAAATTAGGAGAAGTTACCTTAGGTGTAGGTTGGCTATTACTATTAGTAACATTACGAGTAGGTTGGTTGTTCTCATTAGATTTAGAGTTTTTATTAGAAGTAGAAGCACCTACCGGATTAGGGGGATGACCAGAACTAGTACTAGCTTCCCCTTGAAAGGGTGTGCTATTAGATGGTGTGGTAACAACTTTAGGTCTATGGTATGTGTGAAAATACATACCTTTTCTTTATCAAATCTGACCCAAAATAACCGGAAACGAGTTGTTAATGCCTAATATTTGTGTGTTTCTTGAGTTTATGGATGTGCAGGTATGGATATCAGAAAACAGACAAAAGAAAAACAAAACAGAAGAAAATCGAGCATGAGAATGAGAAGAGAGCAAAAGCTGATGCCGGGAAGCAATTTAATGGATTTTGATGCTCAAAAGTGCATTTTACGAATCTTGGGACATGATTCGGGAAGCTTACACAACATACCCTCACCTTTCCAAAATTACACAATTCACCCTCAATTTTCCCAAATTTACATTTTTAACCCTCACTTTACCAATCTTCACAATCTACCCCCAACTTACCTACAATTACCTTTTATACCCTTAGAACCCTCATCTATCCCATTTACCCAAGACACCTTTACCTTTCATAAAATTACATCATTGGCCCTTGGTGTTTACATGTTCACATAATTGATCCTTGGATAATACACTTAAAATACCAAATACACTAAAACCAAATCCATATCTAAAATGAACTTTGGCCCAGCCACCCCTTTATCCCCAAAAGCCTAACCCAACTCTTATTTATCCATGACCCTTTTACCCTTTCTGACCCTCAACCAAACACATCTGACCCCCAACCAATAAATCCTTTGAACCCCCTGGTCAACCAATCAACTCCCACATATCCCCCAGTCAAACCCAGGAAATACCTTCCTCGCCATTTTTAACCAACAATTACTATTGACTTCCCCTTTCACAATTACCTTGATTAAGTGAGATTTACCCATATACTTAAAGCTTCCAGAAGGGTCTGACGCATCTGATACAAGGTATGACACAAGGATTGCCAGCATGGACAAAGGGAGTGATCTCATTGGCCAAGACACCTCACCAGGTTGATCTGATGGCTCAGAATAGAAGGGATGATGCAATATGAAGATCAATGGCTGTGATTAGAAACCCATAAGCTTCTGATTGATGCCCTAAGCTCCTGGCTCAGCTATAAAAGGACCACCTCAGTCACAGGAGAATCTGTGCAATTTTTAAGCTTTTAGAAAACTGTTACCCTTTTATGTTTTTATCATGTTTATTTCAAAAAGTTCTCCAGCCAGTTGTAATTTCATATTTTGTAGACTTCCTTTTTATTAATGCAAAATTTTCCTTCTCATTTTATAACTTGTTATTAATTTTATGCAAATGTTCAATTAATTATCAATCTATCTCAAGCTTGTTGTTATTAGTTTTTTAAGCTCACAGAAGCTTATCTAAGCTTTTGTGAGTTCAAAGTTGCTCAAAGCTTTTTCTTAAATTCAGTTTTAACAAAAGTCAACCAAAGTCAAAATTTGTCAAAATTAAAAGTCAATTCAGTTTTAGTTTAATTTCTATTTTAAGTTGTTATAATGTTTAGTTTAATGTTTATCTGAGCATGTTGAGTCAGTTTTAGTCAAAATTCCTCAAGTTTTAAAGCTAATTTGCATTTGGTTCACTTTGAAGGTGTTAATACAAAAAGTGTGACGGGTTGTAATGGGTATGAGTGCAGCTTGCCGGACTGGGCTGACAAGCTCTTAATGGGCCAATCTTGTACTAATCCAAGTAGTTTGATTAGTCTCCCTGCACAAGAAGCGTAAATCGTTAGCCTTGCCGTGGGGACGAACCCCACGATTAGACTCTGGCGTGAGAGTAAGTACACATTCTTGAGAGGGAAATAAGAGTATGTATGTGTATTTATGAGAGAGAACATTGTACCTTGTATGGGATTAGAGCCCCTTTTATAGGCGAGGCTTACCGCTAGGGTTTCCTAAATACTCGCACATAGTGATTAGTCGCCGGAGCCGGACCCTAGTCGGACAAGGTTCCGTGTCAATCGCATGTGGACACAGGATACCTTCAGCGGCTGATGGCTCAGTCTTCCATGTATCTTGCGTGCGTCTTAGGTCTGGACTATAGCCAATTTCATCATTGGGCTTACTGTTGGTCCAGGGTTCGTAGTTATTGTATCATTATTTGGCATGGGCGCCTGGGCCCAGCATGTGTATAGTGTGTATTGGGCCTAGTAGGCCTCTTATACATACTATACATCATCAAGTCCCCCAGTCTAGTATGTGCATTGCATGCGGATATTGTCGAGTACGGTGGATGCTACTGGACTTGGGTTGACTGAGCACTTTTCCTTTCCGTGCCTTTTTTAAAATGTCTTTTTGGTGCTTCCTTCTTTTTAGGGATTGCTACGTCATCCAGTCCCCCCTAGTCTAGCATGTTTTTTGCATGCGGATATTGTCTCGTGCGGTAGGTATTTGCTGGACTTTAAGTTCGACGAAGACGTTTCCTTTTCTCACTCTTTTTGACGCGTCTTTCTGACACTTCCCTTTCTTTGGGAAGTGTTTCGTGCGACGTGGGAGCTTGTCGACTCTTCGTTTTCTGCTTTGATTTGACCTAATGTCCCATGTGACAACTCGTAATTTCAGGTCATTTCTCAAGTTTCACTATTTCATCATTTATCGTAAACTAGGTTTACGTGTTCCAAATTCGCGTAACCTTTATGGTTTAGCGGCGAATTCATGATCATATCATCACGAACATTTCATATGGACTAAGTTTAGTCTACATTTCATTAGCATCATTTGCATCATATTAGTTCATTCATGACTTTGCATTTCATCTTAAACGCGTAAATTTTATATTAAATAAACGTTATCGCGTAAACTATTATTTTGAACATTTAATCCGATACTTCCAAAAATGATCCCGATATATTTTTATACTTATGTTTAGTTTATAAAAACTATATTTTGAGTTTACTTAGTGTTTTAAATTTGTTTGGTATATAAATCGTTAAAGTTTTATTACTACGATTTTTTTTCTTAAAAACTACACGATAATTATTTTATCACTCAAATTGTGCAAGAAATATATTTTTACAATTTTTATGATCTTAATATATTTTACTTTGGTCAATTAAAATTTATTTGATGCTAAAACTACTTTAAATACACAAGTTACAAACTATCCTTACTTAAATCCTTTTACTTACATTTTATATACACATTTTATACATATACATAATAAAAAAAAAAAAAAAAAAAAAATATTGTGAGAACACAATCCCCCATATCCGGCCATGGGGGGGGGGAGGTAGTCAAAGTGGTTAGATTTTTTTTTCTACAAAACTAAATCTATACATTTCCTTCATTCATTTACTTCATTCATCTCATTTTTCAAAGATAGCAAAGTGTTTCTCTCTTGTTTTCTTTCCTTCCATAACCAGCCATTCAAGAGGTTTTCAAGGGATCAAAATTTTGCAAGATCAAGTTAATAAACAATCTAGATGAGACTCTCATTAAGGTTTTGAAATAAAAACCTAGGGTGTTTAGGTTAATCCTTGTTCTAATCACCTCATCAAGTTTACTTGTAAGCATATTACTATCATTTCACATATTTCATCTTCATTTCATATTTATTTCTTCATATTTGGAGCAAACATGCAAGACTTATGTTGATTTATACCATTTTTACATGATTTTTAGAGTTATATATATATAAAGGTCATCCTATAATTATTCCCTTGATATATTGATGATGTTTAGGAACCCATGACACCCTAAGAAGGTGTATGGTAGGATTAGAATAGCTTTGGAGTTGATTTGAAGGGATTGGTATAGGTTTAGTACGAGAAAAACTATTTTCGATAAGTATAAAAGTGTTCTGTCCTTATTTTGTTTTTCTGGAAAATCCGACAGTAGGCACGAAATTTTGGCCTTGATATTTAGAAAATATACTTTAAAAGCGAATCCGTGGCGCTTGAACGGATTAAAACGGAGTTATAACGAAGAAGTTATGAATTTTCAAGTTTGACGACGATATATATATTTTTTCGAAATTTCGACAAAGTGTTTTTGGTTTGTGCGAGTCAAAACGAGCCTTAAGCTTCACAAATTATTTCGACTTATCAAAATATATTAGTATACTTTGATACGAAGCTAAGGACATATAATATGAGAAAACAGTTTGAAACGACTAAGATATACGTTTTCATAAAATTTGCCGTAACTATTATTTTTAGAAAAACTATATTACTTTTACGAGACAAGTGTTACGGTAACTAAAACGACCATGTTGAAGGCTGTTTTTAACTATGATGTAGAACTTTTTGTAACGAGAAGTCTTCTAATGAAATTAAGATCACCAAGCATATTTTCTAAAACGACTAACCGTTTGTATAGCGGAGTTGTAATAAATTATTTACGGTCGCTTAAACTTTGCCGAAACTCACTTTTTACACAACACTTGAACAAAATCACCAACTTTAACCTTTATTATCTTTACGTTCGAGACCTCTATGACGAAAACTCCTGTACTAAAACTTCTAGATTTTGATACAAGCTTTCCAAAACCGTCGAGTTCGTTTCCTAACGTTCGACGTACACTATTTTACGACTAGTTTTTCGAAGCCATTTTTCATGAAATTTCCGACGACTTTATTTTGCGACGAAAAGTTAAAATTTCACTATAAATCATTACGAAACCATTGTAGGATGACATTTTGACGTAAATACTTGTAAAGTGATTTAAGAATGATCAAGACGTCAAAAGAGTATTTTTCGACGATAAGTATTATTTTTCAAAACTCACAAATGGTATAAATAACATACGAAATGCATGCATAACATTACATCATAACTCATTACGTATCATATCATTCATAATAGGTCAAGATTAACGTATCACACTACATCTCGGTGTACTCACTTTTGTCTTCGCATCATCCCACCAAGTGAGTTTTCATAGCCCCTACTTTTACTTGCTTTCATAACTGCTTTGGGGAGATACATGCTCAACTATTTTCATTTACTTTCATAGTTACTCTAAACATTTAAGGATTTTGTGAGTCATAGCCCTACTCTTTTAACTGTTTTGAATTACTTTTGGGAGATACATGCTCAATTATTTTATGACTATCATGATTATTTGAAACTACATGCTTAATCGAACTTAATGAGTAGTCATATCCTATATCATAAATCATTGAACCGAATGTCTTGGGATTATCCTCGAACCGAATGTCTTGGGATTATCATTGAGTGAATGTCTTGGGATTATCATTGAATTTGAATGTCTTGGGATTATCATTGAGTGAATGTCTTGGGAACATCATTGAGCTGGATGTCTTGGGATTTTCATTGAATCGAATGTCTTGGTATAATTATGTCAAGTAAACATTGATACATTAAGTCATGCACTATTATGTGAATTCATTTGACATCATGCGCTTGAACATAAACTATATACATTTTGGCAATGGGTTGTGAATACAGGTTGCAAGTTTTGTATGGGCGGAACTTGGAACCGAGTGGATTTACGATGCCTTTGCCGCATAAACGATTTTGAAAGGCTTTACATTTCAACACAAACCCTATGAACTCACTCAACCTTTGTGTTGACACTTTTTAGCATGTTTTATCTCGGTATCTAAGGCATATACTTCATGGCATGCATGTGGACACATCTTGAGTCGCGGTGACGACGCTGTCTCACTTGGGTTTTACTCACTTTAAACAACGTTTGAATTGTAACAAACTTATTTCCACAAGTTGATTTTCATTTGGGACTGAACTTTGTAAACTCGATTGTTTTATTAAATCAAATGATGTGTTTTCCAAACGACACTTTAGGTCGTTCAATATATCTCAGAATCGTGATGCTATGACGATCAATCCCGAGAATTCCATTCCGCCGCAAAACAGTAATTTGGGGTGTGACATCCCACGCGTCTCTTTTTTATTCTTGATCTTGACCGTTTATTCTGGCTTTCTTTGACATGCGTCATCATCCAAATTTAGGTGTCCCCTTAGTATAAATACTGCCCTCATTTTTATTCCTCTATTTTACTTTCACCATCGCCGTTTTGTTATATCTTTTTCGAGAAGAGAATTCCTTCATCCGTCCACCATTTATCCGTTCGGTATGAGTTTGATTATTGCCATAAAGTGTGGTACTCCTCCAGAGACATTTGGTTCCTTCCTTAGGACTTATCATATTCCTTTGGAGGTTCGTCCAGAGCTCCCTTCTCGCAGGCGTATGATGCATGAGTGTCCTTCTAGGAAAATTGTTTTATATACCCGCTTTTATGATCTTGCCAATTTTCGTCTGCCTCTGTCTATTTTCCTTATTGATTTGATTAGGCGTTATCGTATTAACATTTCCCAGCTTTCGGTTCTGGGTGCGTGCAGGGTTTCTCATTTTTAGATCTTGTGTCGTGCTCATGGCATCACACCAACTATTGGTTTGTTTTGTTGCTTTTATGTTAATTCGAAGTCCAAAGGGTGGTTTTCCTTCAGTAAACGTGATGGTGTTCTCTTAGTTTACACTAAGACTCTTGATTCTGTGAAGAGTTGGAACAACCGATTTTTCTGGGTTGATGACTTTGCTTGTCCTGCTATGTTTCCATGGCATTCTAATAAGAACATATTTGAAGACCCTGTTCCTCTCCCTGATGAGTATAATGCTGATCATTATGTTGTTCTTGCTGCCAACCCTTATCCCTTTTGGGTATTCCCTGAAACTTTTCTTTGCTGGGTTGGCCTGAGCCGCTATTATACTTTGGGTGAGGACGTGTACCCTGAGGTTCTTCATGATGATCAAACTGGTGAGTTTTGTTATTTTATTTTTTTTAATAATATGACATGTCCTCTTTACTGCACAGTGATGAGTTGGCCCGAGTATATCCAGTTTTTGGAACATCTGAAGGTTACGATGACTACGCATCCTCGTCATGAGGGGGATCCTACTATTATGGAGGTTGCTGTTTGTCGTACCCATTGCTCTGCCCCGTTCTGAGGACGAGCTAGAGGCTGAAGTTGATATTCTTTTTGGGCCAGAAGGCGCGGTGTTAATATTGGGGGTGGATCAGCTCTTGAGGCCACAGGTTCTGATACTGACCCTACTACCTCTGGTCCTTTTTTGAAGAGAAAGGAGGGTTCTTTACTGAGTATCCCAGAATCTTCTAGTCCTGCTAAGAGGTTTCGTTCTGACTTTCTACCGGGTCCGTCTACCAGTAGCGTTCCCGCTGGTGGTTTTCAAGCTTTATTGGCTAGTAGTGTCTTAAAGGATGAGTTAGGTTATACGGCCCCCCACATTGGGCCTTTCATTACCTCTTCTATCTCCACTATTCCTGAGCGTGAAGTTAGGTTTTCTGTCGACTCTTCCATCAGGCGTGAGCCTGTTATTGGTTCTCCACAAAGGTTGGTTATTTCCTCTGATTCTTCTTCTGATTCTAGTACCTCTACTGTTGGGGCTGAGGTTACCTCTTGTACCAGGTCCAAAAATATTTTGGGTGTTGTTGGTACCACTGTTGCTACAACTTCCTCAGCTGTTGTTCCCATACTAAAGAATGTTTCTCCTTTCTTTAGTTCGTACTCCGGAGGAGGGGCTAATCAGGATGTTGAAGATCTCGTTGGTCCTTCCGCTAGTCAGCCTTTGGCTGGTGATGCTTGGATTTCTATTGGGTTTGATCCTTTGCGATCACAGGAGTGTTATCTTCCGGGTTGGAAAGTGTCTAATGGATCTATTCTTGACAATCCCTTAGACTGCCCCAAAGCTGATGATGGGGTTGCCCCTCCCAGGCGTTTCTCTTCACTTCATGAGATGAGCCATGATCCATTGCTTTCAGATTTCGACGTCTTGTCAGCTCGTCACTTGTGCTTTGGTTTTAAGGTGCGGATGCGTGCAGAGTGCTATTTGCAAGAGAAGGAGAGGTTATCTACCAGGTGTGGCCTTCAAGTTGACGTGATTCATAGGCTGGAGTCCCAGTTGGCACTGGCTGAATCTGAGACTTCTGAGATGTTATCTCTTCATGGCCAGGTATCATCTTTAGGAGAAGCTGATAAAGAAAATGAAGCGTTGCGTGCCAAGATTAAAGAGCTTGAGTTTTCCATTTCTGGTAAGGATATCGAGCTTGAGCAGTTACGGTGTGCGAACTCTTCTCTTGAATCCCGCAACGCTGAACTTGTTAGACAGGTTTTCTTTTTTGTTCTCTCTTCTTCTTCCTTCCGCTCCCCACCTTTTTTATATTAACCTCAACATTTGTCATTTTCAGGTACAAGTTTTGGAAGGTGAATGTTTGGACCTCCGCCCTCGTGTTTCGGAACTTGTTTGTTTAAAAGAGCTCTTTACGAAGGTTGCCCTTTTTTGGAGGAGAGGCTCCACCCGTGTTTGCTTACTGCTATGTCGGTTCACCATTGGTTGTTGTCTGAAGGTTTCAAGCTTGACGTGTCTAAGTGTTGGCGTTCGCAAGGTTACCTTGATGCGTTGAGTGCGACCATTAGTTGTGCTATTGATAAAGGAATGCAAGATGGGCTTGTCGCCGTGCACTTTCATGGCGCGACTGGTACATCTCTTTCCCGTGTTGAGGCCCTTAACCCTTCTGCCGAGGCTGATTATAAGAACGCTCTTCAAGTGCTCCATGGTGTCCAGTTCCCCTTGTTGTCCTCACTGGAGGCTCTTAAGGATTCTGCTGTTGAGGATATTATGCATTTACTTCATCCTGAGGTATCCTCTGCTGAGTCGTCCGCTATTAACCCACAGTTTTACATGGAGCAACTGACCGTTCCTACTGAGCATTCTGGGAGTCTTGCGGTGAGTGAGTCTCCTCTTTCCGCTTCGATTAAAGATTGTTTTGACAGAGCAAAAAAAGGCAAGGGAAGGTTCTTTGCATGATTGGTTGGCTCTTGCAGATACTTGGTATTCTTGGGTTAGCCCTTTATCTGTGGAAACTTTGGTGGCTTCATTTCATGTGTCTGTTTTTAAAGCTTCAAACTGATAAGGATTTAAAAGGTACACTTTTGAGGGGTCATTTAAGCCCTTAATCGATCACATTTATATCCGTTACTGCTTAATTTCATTCCTTTTCACTTTTTAGGTCTCTTGAAGGAAAATTGCTGGAATGACACTTATTCGGACGAAAAGGCGCGAATATATGAAGAAAATGGACAAAGTCAAGAATCAAGACACTCAAGCTGCTGGAACAGAAGGTGACGGCGTCACAGCCAAATGGTGGCGCCGTCGCAACAAGTTTTGAGACGACTCAGAAGCCAAATTGCTATTTTGCACTTCACGGCATCAGGTTTTAAAGAGTAGGGCGTCACAACTCAGACGGCCTAGATTTGGATCCCGACGGCGTCAAAAGATGAAGTCGACGGCGTCACGAACATAAGGTGACGCCGTCAAAAAGTTGACGTAGCCAAGACGAAAACCTAATGGCGACGATATGACGGCGTCACAAATAAAGAGTGACGCCATCGCATATTGTAACTCTATATATAGAATTCGGATTTTCATAATTTTAGGGAGGTAGTTTTGTGGAGTAAAACCTAAACCAAACTTTGGCTTTCTTGGGCAGTATCTTAGGGTTCCATACCCTATTTTACAATAAGATAAGTGATTTACTTCATTAATTCAATTATGTCTTCAATTGTTTGTGTGTATGCTTGCATGTTTTCCATGTCCGGCTAATTTACTTGTGTGTTTGCTTAGATCTATGAAACCTAGGTATTGATTATTGATTGGTTGTCTCTTATCTTAATTGTGATTGACCTAGTATTGCGATAGGTCATTCGTTGTGTTATTAATGCTTGAGTAATCTTTGTGAACATTTGTTTATAATCACCTAGAGTTATTGTAGGCTAAACATCCAAAGGTAACCTTAGAGTTAGTTTATGAATCCTAAAGATTTCGTAGACAATAACCTTAAGGTAGTCTCAAAGAGTTAGGGAAAAATGCATACCCTACGACCTTAGAAGACACAACGCGTTAAGAATAAGGACGTGACAATTCAACCATCAATAGGAGATAACTAGGGAGTAATAGCATCTAGGTAAACACATATTTAAATCATCATAAGAGCACACAACAATACACATAGAATACACTCACCTTAGCTTAGTTAATTAGATAAGTAGAGTAATCGGTAGAAATACCAACCCCCGAAAATCCAATACCCCGAGATTCGTACCTTTCAATTTTCTAAAAAATATAAAAAAGAATAAAAAATAATCTTCCTCAACCCCAACCTTAGCGTCGTAATTTCTCACTAGCATTCCTATTCCCCTAGAGAACGATATCAATTCCCGAGGCTTACCCTAATACTACACAACGATTAGGTTCACTGCCTAGGGTGTTGAAAAACTTACTTGACGAAAAGGAAGATCCTTTGACCCCGAACGCGCATTGTAAGCGTATCAAGTTTTTGGCGCCGCTGTCGGGGAATAGAATAGCTAGTTATATTTCCACCTCGTTTAGGTTCCCTTGCTTGATTCCTATCAAGTAAGCCTTTTTCCCATTTTTAGCTTCCTCGTAGTCTATCCCCCTTCTTCGTGACCTTTGTTAGTAACCCCATCACTTTTCATCATGGAAGGTGATAATCAACCACCACTCATCAACCCACCACCAAATGACCCGCCAAGAGGCCGTACTCTTGGTGAATACTCAAGACCAAGCCACCTAGGCTATAGAAACAACATTGAGCTTCCCGACCAAGCTCAAACTATGGCCCTTCGATCCGACACCATCCGGTTGGTGCAAAACAGATGTGCATTCCATGGACTTCGTTCGAAGATCCTAATCGACATCTTAAGGATTTCCTTAAAATCGTCGATTCCATCGACCTCGATGCTACTACTCGGGAGACCACGCGCTATGCTCTATTCCAATTCTCTACAGACCAAGCTAGTAATTGGCTTGAGCGACTTCCCCGGCTCCATCTCAAGTTGGGATGATCTCACCACTCGTTTCCTTGCCCAATTTTTCCCACCAGGGAGATCTACTAAGCTTAGGAATGAAATGTTGATGTTCCAACAACATCAAGGTGAATCTCTCTACGAAGCATGGACTCGATTCAAGGACTTACTCCATAGAGTCACTTATCACATCATCGATCTTTGGCTTCAAGTCCAAATCTTTTATGATCACTTCAGTCCCTCCCTCCGACAAACCATTGATTACGCCGCCGGTGGAAGGCTAAGTAACCTCAATGCTAAAGCATGTTGGGAAGTCATCAAAGACCTAGCTCAATATGAAGAGGAAGGATGGGAAATTCCAGTAGACCAAGAAAATGGGTTGGATTCCCAAGCACAAACGTTTATGAGTATGGAGGCACAAGTGAATTCGAGGACATAATGTTGACATTTGTCAACAAGCAAGAAAAGGAAATAAAACGCCTCGAAGCTCAAATGAGGAAAACTCATGACACTTTCTTGGGACTGGTGACAACTTCATGCTGAAACTCCGTGAAGAAATCGCAAAGAACAACATACCTAAAAAGATAGAAAAGGTATATGTGATACCGGAACTCATTGGAATGACTCCCAAACCCCCTCCAATTCCATTAAGCAGGGCAACCCCCTTCAAGGAATCACATCCTTGTTTGAATTCTTGCCTTAACACTACCTATTTGTTTTCTAGGAACATATTTATTGGAAGGGTGCACGTGTCACTTCCCGACTTTCCAAATATAAGGAAAAGTTCTTTCGGTTTTAAACAAGGATCAAAGAATCCTCATCCATGATATTTTGGTATGTCTAGAATCTCAATTGAAAGACAATTTGACATATGCGTTGCTTACCTTCGTGGAGATTGTGGGTGGATTGACAAAATAAATCTTAAAATAAAAACCAAAATCTTTGTCAAAAATAGTAATCAGATTTTTGATTCGGCGGATTAACAAAACATTCATTTTGCAAAATTTAGGCATGGCACACACGTAAAGGTGACGCCGTCACTAAGCCGTCATCGACGAATAAAACACTAACCATCCCTTTCATTATCTACCCTACACATTCTATCCGCTCCACATCACACTACTACGTTTTCTCCACACCAAATTCACCATTTTACTGCATCAATCTCCACAAGATAAGTAATTTACATTGATCTTTGTCTAGTTAATTGCTCTATTCCATGCTCAATTTTGATTTCCCCCTTTCAATCCGAAAATCCCCAATTGATTTGATTAATGCTAAATGTCGCCCATGAATCTTGTTAATTAGGCTTAAGATTAAGCGAATTGAAGTGTTATCTTGTAGGTTTGATTGTGCGAGAAGCCTAGACGGCTTAGGATCTAAAACCACCTAGCCAATGCACCATTGCTGCTGAAGCAGCGGTGTTTGGATCAAGGGTTATGGTTGAAAACATGGATTTTTCCCTCGCAAATGTAAGATTTAAAATTTTCTTGGTGTGACGGCGTCAGGCTTCTGTTGCGACGCTGTCAGAACCTCCTGATGTCGTCCTTAACAGCACGAATATCTCATTTGTTCCCCATCTTTTTGATTTCCTGTTTCAGATGAACAAGAGAACAATGAGAACAAGGGGACAATCTTCTGGTACCCAGGAGAACATGGCTGACACTATTGCTGGGTGGGGATTATTTGTTGAGGAAGAGTGCCAAACCCATTACAATGAATTGCTTCATCAAACCATTGACTCAGGGGCCGTTGTGGATTGGGGATTTCTTGAGGAGCATGATCTGGCTAGGGAATTTTGGAATAGTTTTAGGAGGGATAAGTTCACTGACCCCCAATGGGAAAGGTTGTTTAGGATGTGTGAGCCCGTGTATGGAGAGCTGGTGCGTGAATTTCACGCATCTTATTCGATGGATATTAATTCATGTCGGGATAACATTGAGTTTTAGGGAGTTCGATTTAGGTTGGGTGGAAAATGGAGGACTATGTCGGTACTAGAGTTTGGGAGGAGAGTGGGAATGTATGATGCAAGGGATGCTGAGAGCGATGTTTATAGGGCTAGCTTGGCAGCTGGGGTTACCCATAGGGACGACAAGTTGGGAATTTAGTTTTGGAACACAATAGCCAATGGGGAGTATGTTACTGGGAGTACCCTCGCCTCACAGATCCGGGATCCGTGAATTAGGCTCGTGCACCGTTGCCTCACTTTCACTATAACGGGGCACCAAGGCACGAGTCATCGTGTCACTCTACTAGATCTATTCTATCTCTACTGCATGTTGGCCGAGGGTGTGCACTATAACATCTCATTCTAGTTGGCCGATTACTTGAGGACTGCTAGTGGTGTGAGGTATGAGGATACGGTGTATGGTGGTATGCTTGTCACCCGGTTGGCTCAATCCTTGGGCATCTTGGTCGGGGAGGTACCCGTGTACCTCAATGTGGTGGCAGCACCAAAGATTGTCAGAGGTAAGTTATTGGATCGATATACTCTGACCAAACTAACTTATGTAGCTTGTAAGGGCTTAGCAACCTCGGATAAATCCTAAGTCACTAACAATGAAACACTGAGTTTAATCTATTAAGTATGCGGAAACTACTTCAATAAAGCTAAGAAGAAGAACTTTAACTTCAACGATTTTATTAATACTTTGAACCTGCTTGATACACAGATTCACTAACAACCCTAACAACTCTAATATCGAACTTGATAAACTCTAATATTCTCTCTAAAGTCGTATCTAATAGTCGTATTCGTACCTCTAATGCCAATCTAGGGGTCCTTTTATAGGCATAAGGAATACCCTAGTCGGTTTACAATTCCAAACCTTGTACGACAAGTAATACTAAACTAAACTAAGAATATTCTAGAATAACAAACCTTTCCATAAACGATATAACAGTTCTTTAGCTTTGCAGTACTTTGATGTTGAGCAGTACTTTAACTTTCTTCTTTAGCAGTACTTTGACTTTCTTCAGCACTTTGACTTTCTTCAGTACTTTGTCTTTTATATTCTAACAATCCTCCCCTAACTTGAATTCTACTTGCTTGATTTCAAGTTCTTTTGTATTTGTATCTGTATCTTTAACATCTTTTGTCTTTAAGGAAAGATTGTGTCTTTATTCTTCAGATTTATTTTATACTCTCTGTGTTTGTATTATCATCATCAAAGTAGTTCTTTATAAGCAATCCTTTTCAGCAACTATCAGCAATCTTCATCTTTTCAGCTACTCAGCAACATATGACAAATTGTACATCAGATCATAAAGTTTCAGTCTATTCTCATCACTTCCAAGTGTGTAAACTCCTGTGAGAGGTGAATCATTGAAAATTTAATGGATTTAGATGTCTCTTTACCAAAGCCATTAACTCTGGAGTAGCTAATGTTTAGGTGTCTAAAACCATGGTACATTGATAACCATATGATTTTTAGCAAATCATCAGCTATCAACGGATTTGTTTTGTCTTTAACAAAAGTCGTACCCTTTTGGACTAGTTAGTTCTTGCAACCATGGTGAACTAATTACCATATAAATGGTTTTTCCACAGCCTTTACCACAAGCCATTTTTCTTGTGGGCTAGCCAACTCTTCACTATTGCAGATATGGTGAGTTGATTACCATACAACTTATTGGCAAGTTGTCAACCATCAACGGATTTGAGATATCTTTACCAGAGCCGTTTACTCATGGATTAGCCAATCCTTTTGTTAGACATGGTGGACTGATAACCTTTTATCTCAAAAACCATTTGTTGCTGTTAACTTTGGTTTCAAAATATTTTGCACATAACAAAAGTTTGCTTATTCTGTACTAAAAATCGTTTACTAGTTTTGTGCTGCAAGCAGTACTTTGGTTAAAGTACTATTTGTTCAGCAGTACTTTGAATAAAGTACTGATTTTTCAAAAACTTATACAATTATGAATTATACCAGTATTTATGCATCGCCATCAGCCATAATTGTCCATTTAATGAATAGTTCAATGACCATGAGAGCTGTATCATTCTCTTCTTCAACTTCCATACCATGATCTAGCATTCTTCTCATAAGATCTCTAGTCAGTGGATATCTTCTTTCTGCTAACATATGGATCATGGTCCCATCTTCCAGCTCCAAAACATGCACTCCAGATTCTTCAAAGAATCTCCAGCTAGTAATCTCCCAAACTTCTTGGTTTTGCCAGATTACATCAGTGCTTGTTTCTTCAGTTTCCTAGATGGTTATGAGATCTCCAAGCAAGACTAAGCCAATTCCATTTGATGTAATGTGTTCAAAATATTCTTGCACCAGTTGATATAAATGAAACAAATCCTCTCTGTTGATGATGCGCAATATATCCCATAGCAAATTAAACACTCTGAAACTCTCATCTTCTCTATGGAACATCAGATAATCTCCAACTTCAAATGTAGATATCTTTGACTTCTTTTCTGCAACATCTTTAGACTTAGGATGCTCAAAATCTACAACTCTAAGATAATTCCTCAGTTCATCAACTATATCCGTTCTAAATTGAATCTTCTTTGGTGACTGTTCTTCTTCAGTTGTTCTCTTTCTTTTTAAACTTTTTTTTCTAGCATCCTCATTCTTTTTATCATCTTCAAAAGATATTATGCCTTCTACTTCCTTCTGATAAGCTTCTCTAACAGCATCATACAAGTCTTTCATCTCTATATATTTTAGTTTATGCAGACCTGTATATCCTCTACCCTTCAGATAGGCCATCATAGCATTCCTTTCCTTAGCAATACTAGGTCGTCTTTGTAGTATAACAGCTGGTTTTTCTGGTATAGCAACTTCAGCATCCAATTGAGCTTGTAGCTTCCTATCAGCTACTTCAGTCTTAGCTACTTCAATAGCCCTTAGTTCTGGCAAAGTTAGCTTCTTCTTCTTCTTTGTTTCAACCAGTTTACCTTTGCCTTTGTCTTTAGGATCTAAAGTAGGTTGAGAAGCTTGAGATTATTCTTCAGCAACTCCTGGAATACTAACACCTCTTGGTCTTGATAAGTTTTGCAATATTTGAGCAACTGTCTCATCATCACTTGCAGTGTGCTCTACTTTAGGTGTATCAGCTTCCTCTTCTTGTAGGATTGTTGAAGGACTAGCTTCTTCTTCAAAATTTAGAGTCCTTGGTGTAATAAGCTCTTGTCTATATGTTTCTTGAAGAGCAGCAGTACCTTGATCATCAGTACTTTTACACCAGTACTTTGTACTCCAGCACCTTGAGGCTCAGTACTTTGAATTTGAACATCAATACCTTGAGGCTCAGTACTTTGTACACCAGTAGCATTATGTGGCTTAGAGAAGCCTTTAGCCTTGGTTCTTGTAAGCACCCCTGATGTAAAAGGTTTAATGATTTGACCAGTGGGATGATCTTTATAAATTCTTAATGTAGGAGTCTGTGGAACTTCAAGATAATCATCCAAATTTGTGAAATTAGCTCCTTCATTGGAATTTGAGAAAATACCTTCATCATCTAATTCATCATCAGTGTCTTCTAATCCAGGCATGTTAGGATCATTCAAATCATCAAGTACTATCAATAGGTGCAAGAAGATTTTGATCCAAAGTATTGTGATCCAAAATCGTGAGGGTATTCTCAGACTTACCCTTTTCTTTGTTTCTTCATAAGCTCTTCTTTGTTCATCCTCATAAGATTGTGCTATTGTTTCTTGAAAAAGCATCCTATTAAGCTCATCTTGAATAGCTTGATCTTCAGAGACAAAGTGGATTTTGGTTCATCAAGACTTTTCTCCTTTTCGACGCTTATAGGTTCTTCATCGTGAACGAAGATCGGGTCTAATATTAACTCCATGAATAATGTATTGTAAATCTTCTTCTGTGTGAACAACCTGATTTTCTTCTCTGACAGAACATAGTTCATAGAAGGAGTTAAAACATCAAGATCAAACATCCAATCGGGACCTTTACCTATTTGATTTTCTTGATCTTCTAAAAATTCAACATGAAGACAATCTTGAACCTTTTTGGTGACCTTGTTGTACACTCTAAATCCTTTGCTATTGGTACAGTATCCCAATAAGTATCCTTCATCTGACTTGCCATCAAATTTGCCCAAAGCATCAATAGTATTGAGAATAGTCAGAGGACATCTGTCACAATTCTCAATTTCCGGTCATTTCTCAAACTCTATATTCATCATTTCATATCGGTTCATTCATGATTTTGCATTTCACCTTAAACGCATAATTTCATATTAAATAAACGTTATCGCGTAAATTATTATTTTGAACATTTAATCCGTTACTTCTAAAAATGATCCCGATATATATTTTATACTTACATTTAGTTATAAAAACTATATTTTGAGTTTAACTAGCGTTCTAAATTTATTTTGTACATAAATCGTTAAAGTTATATTATTACGACTCTTTTCTTAAAAACTACACAATAATTATTTTATCACTCAATTTTTACAAGGAATGTATTTTTACAATTATTATGATCTCATTATACTTCATTTTGATCTATTAAAAATTACTTTTACCTAAAATCACCTTAAATACACTAATATATAAAACCTTACAAGTTACATTTAAACTACACTTTACTTACATTCTTTATAACAATTATACATTATAAAGTAAAAAATATATATATATATATATATAATTGAAAGACACAATCCCCCATATCCGGCCATGGGGGATGTATCTTAAATGTTGGTAAAAATTTTCAATGTTTAGATATACACTCCATGTAACATTTTCAACTTCATTCATTTCATTATTTCACTTCAATTATTCTAGTTAGCAACAACATTTCTTCTCTCTTTGTTTCCTCCTCAAACCGGCCATAGAAGGGTTCTTCAAGGAATCATCATTTTTTTTTCAAGTTCAAGCATAAACACAATCTAGATCACACTCTTGTTTAGGTTTTGAAATAAAAACCTCAAGTGATTAGGAAAAACCCTTGGTTCTTTGCACCTCATCATATTAACTTGTAAGCATATCACTTCATTTTACATCTTTTCTTTTCATTTCATAAGTATTTTATCATTTTCATAGCAAACATGCATGACTTGTGTTGTTTATACCATTATTACATGATTTTTAGTGTTATATATATATAAAAGTCATCCTATAATTATTCCCTTGGTATATGTTGGTCTTGATGATGTCTAGGAACCCATGACACCCTAAGAAGGTGTATGGTAGGATTAGATTAGCTTTGGAGTTGATTTGAAGGGATTGGAATAGGTTAGTACGAGAAAAACTATTTTCGACAAGTATATAAAGTGGTCTGTCCTTATTTTGATTTTCTGGAAAATCCGACAGTAGGCACGAATTTTTGGTCTTGATATTTAGAAAATATAATTTAAAACGAATCCGTGGCCGCTTGAACGGAATAAAACGGAGTTATAACGAAGAAGTTATGAATTTTTAAAGTTTGACGACGAAATATATATTTTTCAGAAATTTCAGCAAGTTATTTTTACTTTATTCGAGTCAAAAACGAGCCTTAAGCTTCACAAATTATTTCGACTTATCAAAAATATATTAGTATACTTTGATACGAAGCTAAGGACATATAATCGAGAAAACGGATTTGAAACGACAAAGATATACACGTTTTCATAAAATTGCCAGAACTATTATTTTAGAAAACTATATAATTTTTACGAGACAAGTGTTACGGTAACTAAAATGACCATATTGAGGGCTGTTTTTAACTATGATGTGGAACTTTTTGGAACGAGATGTTTTCTAATAAAATTAAGATCATCAAGCATATTTTTCAAAACAACCAACCGTTTGTATAGCGGAGTTTTAATAAACTATTTACGGATGCTTAAACTTGGCCGAAACTCACTTTTTACACAACAATTAGACAAAACCACTATCTTTAACCCTTATTATCTTTATGTTCGAGACCTTTATGTCAAAAACTCCTGAACTGAAACTTCTAGATTTTGATACAAGCTTTCCAAAACCATCGAGTTCGTTTCCTAACGCTCAACGTACACCATTTTACGACTAGTTTTTCGAAGCCATTTTTGTCACTTTCAAGAAATTTCCGACGACATTATTTTGCGACGAAAAGTGCTAATTTCACTATAAATCATTACAAAACTATTGTAGGATGACATTTTGACGTAAAAACTTGTAAAGTGATTTAAGATTGGTCAAGACGTCAAAAGAGTATTTTTCGACGACAAGTATTATTTTCAAAACCCGCAAATGGTATAAATAACATACGAAATGCATGCATAACATAACATCATAACTCATTACATATCATAACATTCATTCTAGGTCGCGGATAGTTTCCGAGTCTCACTTTCGTGCACTTCATTTTGTTAGCATATCAATCACACCAGGTGAGTTCGTAGCCCCACTTTCTATTACTTATTTGTCTTACAAACTCTTTGGGGGAGATACATGCTCAAGTACTTGCTTTTACTATCACAAATATTCTAAACTTTGACATAATACTGTGAGTTTTCATAGCCCCACTTTCTATTAATTGTTTACAAACTTTTGGGGGAGATGCATGCTCAAACTATTTTCATTTACTTTCACAAGTACTTTAAACTCTTACATATTATCGTGAGTTCATACCCACTTTTACTCGCTTAAATTCTTACAAACTATTTGGGGAGATACATGCTTAAATACTTGTTTCACTCTTGCAGTACTCAAACCATTTATACAATTGTGTTACAATATACTTCTTATACACTTTGGACATTATGTGTGGTTTATTGCGATATGTGCCTTAATGTGTTAAACTAGTTTTCAATTATGCATCAACATACAAACTTTAGCAATCTGGTTAACTCTGCAAGGAGCCGGCGGAGAGGTATTGATAGTACTATCGGTCGACGCCCCCACCCTTGTGTCCTTGATGACGCGACACAGGGTGAATATAATCCGTTATTCAATGAAACATTACAAACAAGTTAAACTCGTCAGAGGTTCGGTTATCGTGATTCTTTGCATTAAGTACATGTATATATCGTATGCACCTATGTCCTACTTACAAACAAGATTGACAATTCTATATTTTGGCAATGGGTTGTAAACACACAGTTGCAAGTTTTGTATGGGCTGAACTTGGAACCGAGTGGATTTACAATGCCTTTCTTGCATAAACAATTTTTGAAAGGCTTTACATTTCAACACAAACTCTATGAACTCACTCAACCTTTGTGTTGACACTTTTAGCATGTTTTATCTCGGTACCTAAGGCATTCACTTCATGGCATGCATATGGACATATCATAGAGTCGTGGTGACGACGCGCCTCACTTGGGATTTATAAACTTTAAAACATCGTTTGGCTTGTAACAAACTTATTTCCGCACAAGTTGATTTTCATTTGGGACCAATACTTTGTAAACTCGATTGTTTTAATAAATTAAACGATGTGTTTTCCAAACGACACTTTAGGTCGCTCGATATAACTGTAACTTTGATACTATGATGGTCCTCCCAAGGTATTCAATTCACCGCAAAAGCATGTAATTTGGGGTGTGACAACATCCAAAAGGTTTCATAAAGCGTATGTTATGTTTGTTTCCATAAGCAACTCATACGGTGTCTTCATCGAGGTTTAGTTCTCGATACTCTATTCAACACATAGCAAGTAGTACTTACACTTCAAAATTTCAAAATTGAATAGGTAGAAGGGAATCGCAAGCATTGTTCAGGCCGCTTCTATCAATGTTTTGTTCTTCCTCTCTGCAACACCATTTCATTGTGGAGTTCTAGCAATGCTAAACTCCCTCTTGATTCCTTTCTTGGCACAAAATTCATCCATAAACTTGTTCTTGAATTCAGTCCCATTATCACATCTAATACCTCTTACTTTAAGTCTTAATTGGTTTTCAAGGGCTATTATAAGATCATGAATAGCATCAAAGGTTTCATCTTTAAATCCCAAGAAAAGACCCAACTAAATCTCGCAATCATCATTGCAACTAAGCAAGACTTCTTCTTATTTAGACTTGCAATGTAAACAGTCCAAATAGATCCATGTGCAGCAACTCCAAAGGTTCTCTAAGAGTTCTTTCCTCAATCTTTTTGCATGAAGCTTTGTGTTGTTTACCCTTCTTGCACGCCAAACATGAGTGATCATTCTTGTATGTTTTGGAAGGTAAACCTCTAACTAAATTTCCTTTAACCAACTTGTTGATGTTCATGAAATTCACATGGCCTAATCTTCTATGCCACAGATGTGCTTCTTCAAGTGTTGCCTTTGCTACTAAACATGTGGCTCTTTCAGAAGAGTGAAGACTCTTCATATCCAGACTGTGCACATCATTGGTTCTTGGTACTCTCAGTATTACCAAGTTATCATCAACAAGCTTGAATGCAGGGGAAAGAATAAGACATTATGTGTCAGTGAATAACACAGGGTGCTTCTTGTCACAAATCTGAGAGATTGACAAAACGTTAAACTTGAGCTCCTTCACATAACGAACATTCTCAAAATCTATGCTTCCGCCTTGATGGTTCCTTTGCGATAATTCTTCCTCCACTAGGATCATTCCCAATGCAACTCTTCCTCCAAAATAAGATCTAAATCGTGAATCTCTTTGTCTCCTGTCATGCTTCCAGAGCAACCACTATCCACAATTAAATGATCTTTAAGCTCCTCTTCTGGGTTGCCCTGCACAAAGATAAAAGAGTTAGTTAATTTTAGTAACCCAAGCCATTACTGACTTGTGTTCCCCTTGTGGAGTGACATACTTAAATTGTTTAAGTATGTAATCTCCACTGTTTTTAAGCACATGATCAATTATCTTAGGTTGTTCCAAAACTTGTGTTGGTTTTTTAACAAAACTCTCTTTTTCATCAAAATTCACTTTATTATTTTCAACAAAAATCTCTGTTTCACTCTTACTTGCTCAAAGTACTGTTTGTTCCCCATCAGTACTTTCTTTCTTAACCCAACTTATTTTAACTTTTTGTGTGGGTTTCTTTGATCTAGATACTCTTTTTGAGGTTTAACGCCTTCTAGATTGATAGTAATTTGATCTCCTAGGGCTTCCATTCCAAAAGTGCTAGCGGTACCTTGATTGGGTGAAAATCTAGCGATTACTTTGAGAAGGTCGCTTGAGAAACTTTGGCTTATCGGTACCTTGAAAGTGTTTGAGGGTCTTGATGGTTTTGAAAGATCTTCTCGGTGAGGGTACCTATAGTATTTTGAGAAATTGTTGTGGTTAACCCTATGTGAATTATTCAAAACCGGTTTAGTCCCCCTGGCTTATGGTTGGTAGATCGGTCTTTGGGAATTTGCTTAGATATTACGAGTGAAAGTCACATGCTTAATCAAATGATCGGGACTATAACAAACAAAACATAATTTTGACCCATACTCCCAAAATTTCTTCCTTTAGTTCTATGACCAAACCTAACGACTTTTGGTGAAGTATGAAAATTATTTTGACCAAAATTATCCCAAAAGTTCTAGCGATATTTTGAAAAGGTTTTCTTGAAGGTACTCTTGAATGTTTAGCGATACTTTGAGCTGAAAGTCTTGCTTGACTCTTAACATTATCATCCTTAGGTTTCTCATTGTTTCTTTTGGGGATTGAGAACAAGATGGACTGAATTAGATTGACCGATAGCTTTTCCTCAACTCTAAGTTGTCTACACCAAAACAAGAAACATCTGTCCTAGTTGATTGAAAACTACCAGTTGGTGGAGGAACTGCATGATAACTCTTGTCTTTCTTAAATTTAGGAGGTGTTTGACTAATTGATTCCTCATTACTAGATGTGTTCTCTACATAGTTAATGAGTTCATCATCACTAGTTGTTATATCCTCATAATCAAATTGTTCCTTATCACTAGGTGGGTTTTCTTCTGTGCTACTAAAATCCATACCAAAACCTAGGCCAGTTTTAATGTGTGCTCTTTTCGTTTTTCAACAAAACTAACATGTGAAAGGCGATTCTTCCCATGACAAATTTTCTAACAATTCATCCCTTTCTTTAATCGACTTCTCAATTTGAAATCTTACATCTAACTTCCATTCACTCAATTTTAATTGATAATCATGTTGTTCATACTTTTTTGCCCAAGCCATTTCATTATTTTCATGAGTTATTATTTGGGCTTCCATTGACTCTAAAGTAATTTGATAACCAGCTACCTCAGACCTAGCCCTTCTATAATTATCTCTTTCAGTTACATAATCGTTAAGCACTTTTGATAAAAATCATGACACTTAGAGCATACCTCAGAGATAGGTGGTGAACTTGGTGCAAGCAGAACAGGTTCTTCTTCACTTTCCATGCTCCAATCAAAGCTTCCAAGGCCATCTCTTGATTCCAAAGCAGCAAATCCTGGTTCCTCATCAAAAGCCTTCCAAGGCCAGCTTTAGAAAAAATTGACAAAAGCTTTGGTTGCTCAAGAAAATCTATCAGTGGTTGACTGGAGTGCTGAATTTGATGATGAACCAGTAACCTACTGTATGGTCGCAGTGGAAGAGTTTGATTGGAGCACATCTTTTGATGAGGAACCAGGATTTGCTGCTTTGGAATCAAGAGATGGCCTTGGAAGCTTTGATTGGAGCATGGAAAGTGAAGAAGAACATGTTATGCTTGCACCAAGTTCACCCCCTATCTCTGAGGTATGCTCTAAGTGTCATGATTTTTATCAAAGAGTGCTTAACGATTATGTAACTGAAAGAGATAATTATAGAAGGGCTAGGTCTGAGGTAGTTGGTTATCAAATTACTTTAGAGTCAATGGAAGCCCAAATAATAACTCATGAAAATAATGAAATGGCTTGGGCAGAAAAGTATGAACAACAGGATTATCAATTAAAACTGAGTGAATGGAAGTTAGGATGTAAGATTTCTGAAATTGAGAAGCTGACTAAAGAAAGGGATGAATTGTTAGAAAAATTTGTTGCTTGGGAAGAATCTGGCCTTTCACATGTTAGTTTTGTTGAAAATCAGAAAATAGCACACATTAAAACTGGCCTAGATTTTGGTATGGATTTTAGTAGCACAGAAGAAAACCCACCTAGTGATAAGGAACAATTTGATTATGAGGATATAACAACTAGTGATGATGAACTCATTAACTATGTAGAGAACACATCTAGTAATGAGGAATCAATTAGTCAAACACCTCCTAAATTTAAGAAAGACAAGAGTTATCATGCAGTTCCTCCACCAACTGGTAGTTTTCAACCAACTAGGACATATGTTTCTTGTTTTGGTGTAGACAACTTAGAGTTTAGGAAAAAGCTTACTGGTCAATCTAATTCAGGTCCATCTTGTTCTGAATCCCCAAAAGAAACAGTTGAGAAACCTAAGGATGATAATGTTAAGAGTCAGCAAGACCTTCACTCAAAGTATCGCTAAACATTCAGAGTACCTTCAAGAAAACCTCTTCAAAATCTTGCTAGACCTTTTGGGATAATTTTGGTCAAAATAATTTTCATGCTTCACCAAAAAGTCAGGTTAGGTTTGGTCATAGAACTAAAGGAAGAAATTTTGGGAGTATGGGTCAAAAATTATGTTTTGTTTGTTATAGTCCTGATCATTTGATTAAGCACTGTGACTTTCACTCAGAATATCTAAGCAAATTCCCAAAGACCAGATCTACCAACCATAAGCCAAGGGAGACTAAACCAGTTTGGAATAATTCACATAGGGTTAACCACAACAATTTCTCAAAATACTATAGGTACCCTCACCGTAGAAGATCTTTTTCAAACCATCAAGTGCCCTCAAACACTTTTCAAGGCACCGATAAGACCAAAGTTTCTCAAGCAGTACCTTCTCAAAGTACTGCTAGATTTTCACCCAATCAAGGTACTGCTAGCACTTTTTGGAATGGAAGCCCTAGGAGATCAAATTACTATCAATCTAGAAGGCGTTAAACCTCAAAAAGAGTATCTAGATCAAAGAAACCCACACAAAAAGTTAAAACAAGTTGGGTTAAGAAAGAAAGTACTGATGGGGAACAAACATTACTTTCAGCAAGTAAGAGTGAAACAGAGGTTTTGTTGAAAATAATAAAGTGAATTTTGATGAAAAGAGAGTTTTGTTAAAAACCAACACAAGTTTTGGAACAACCTAAGATAATTGATCATGTGTTTAAAAGCGATGGAGATTACATACTTAAACAATTTAAGTATGTCACTCCACAAAGGGAACACAAGTCAAGAATGGCTTGGGTTACTAAAATTAACTAACTCTTTATCTTTGTGTGGCAACCCGTAAGAGGAGCTTAAAGATCATTTAATTGTGGATAGTGGTTGCTCCGAAGCATGACAGAGACAAAGAGATTCATCGGATTTAGATCTTATTTTGGAGGAAGAGTTGCATTTGGGAATGATCCTAGTGGAGGAAGAATTACTGGCAAAGGAACCATCAAGGCAGGAAGCATAGATTTTGAGAATGTTCGTTATGTGAAGGTTTCTCAACTGTTTCTTTTGGGGTTTGAAGTAATAGGAATTTCCCTTAGTTCAAGCTTGGGTTTCTCAATCATTCTGTTTGCCTGATATTTAGCAAACTTGCATTCTCTTGCAAAGTGTCCAGTTCTTTGACAATTAAAGCATTCAATCTTGGACTTGTCAAATGTTATACCCTTTTTGGGTTTGAATTCAATGCCTCTTCCTGTTTTCTTCATGAACTTCTTGATCCTAGCTGTGATCATAGCAACTTACCACCTTATGTCAATTTCTTCTAAAGCATCCTCTTCAATTTATGACAAATCTTCTTCATAAGTAACAGGTAAAGCGGCTTGTTGAGCGAAGAAGGAACATACAACTTCATCAGAGTGGATGGGGTTTGTAGGTGATGATGTAGGAGTAGGATAAACAACAGTACTTTGAGAAATAGTACTTTGAGTAGGATAAGCAGTACTTTTAGTGGAAGTATTGCCTTTCTTTTCAGAAGACAGAAAAGCAATACTGTGAGATTTTGAACTTGTTTGGCCATTCATCTCATGCTCATATACCTTCAAATGGTTGTAGAGATCATCAAAGTCCATAACGTCCAAACCAGTTGTCCTCCCGATCATAGTAGCAATCACATGCCATTTGGATGGCAAACTTCTTAAGAACTTCGTGTTTGCATCTTCAACAGATACCTCGCTTTGTATAACTCTAGCATACTAAGGAGATTTTGGAATCATCATAGGTAGCATCAAGACCTTCTCTTTCACCAACAAATGAATGTTTCAAACTGTTGTTTCAACAGATTTCTATGCATCTTCTTGGAAGCATCATTACCTCCAAATCTTGTCTTGAGAGCAGCCCATAGTTGTTTTGCATCCTTAGCATCATGGAACTTGAGTAAGTGACCATCGTGAATAGCGAGACAATAGTATGTTGAGAGCCTTTTCTTGATTTCTTATTGTAGGCCGGTAAGACGGCCTTAGGTGGTTTAGGTTGTCCAGGAACTTCTACAGGTTCTGCAACAACTTCATTACCATTAACAATTACATTCCATAGTGCATGGTCTGTAATAGCAATGTACTGCCTCATTTTCATGCTCCAGAGATCATATTCTCCTTTTTTGATGATAGGAATTCTAAGTGAGGTGATGGATGGGGGTGGTGCAGCTTCAGTCAACATCTTCTTTAGGGTTTGTAGTTAAATCGATTTTAAGGGTTTCTTCTTAATTAGAGTTTCCACACAAGCTCTGATACCACTTGTTGGATCGATATACTCTGACCAAACTAACTTATGTAGATTGTAAGGGCTTAGCAACCTCGGATAAATCCTAAGTCACTAACAATGAAACACTGAGTTTACTCTATTAAGTATGCGGAAACTACTTCAATAAAGCTAAGAAGAATAACTTTAACTTCAACGATTTTATTAATACTTTGAACCTGCTTGATACACAGATTCACTAACAACCCTAACAACTCTAATATCGAACTTGATAAACTCTAATATTCTCTCTAAAGTCGTATCTAATAGTCGTATTTGTACCTCTAATGCCAATCTAGGGGTCCTTTTATAGGTATAAGGAATACCCTAGTTGGTTTACAGGTACAAACCTTGTACGACAAGTAATACTAAACTAAACTAAGAATATTCTAGAATAACAAAGCTTTCCATAAACGATATAACAGTTCTTTAACTTTGCAGTACTTTGATGTTGAGCAGTACTTTGACTTTCTTCTTTAGCAGTATTTTGACTTTCTTCAGCACTTTGACTTTCTTCAGTACTTTGTCTTTTATATCCCAACATAAGTCCCTAAAAGCTATGGATGTCATCATGGATTATGGTAGGGGCTACGCATGGTTCCATGCTCAGCCCGACATTCAGGTTGGTGATGATGATCGGCGGTGATGCCAAAGACACCATCGTGGGATGAGCAGAGGCTCACCGACGCCACAGCACATGTCCAGTGGAGATTGGCAGGCCCACCAGGGAGCATAGATGGGCCGTATGGACACATGGATGGTGCAGCAGGATTAGAGGGCTAGCTAGACATATGACCATACTGTCAGACAGATGCAACATCTGTCCATGCGCGATCAGCTTGACCCAAACCTGCAGATCGATCCATTCCCCGGGCGGGAGGAGGACTACCCGCCTTATGGATACCTGGCCACCTCCCTCCTGGTTATGACTACCGTTATGGACCCCCTCCCTAGTGACTCATGTGTTTGCTTGTGGATTTTTTATGGATAATTATGGTTGGTTGTTGAAAGAATTTTATTTGGGCATGTAATAATCTAGACTATCTTGACTTTTTGACGATGTGGTGAACTTAGAACAATTTGATGTGTATGTATATTTGCATGTGGTGTGATTTATCCATGACTTGTTTGGTTGGATTGTCTATTTGTGTGTCCTATATCTTTTATTGATTGTTTATTCTCATGTTTGAATTTGTAAAAATGCTTTATTTTGTCTTTAACCTCGTCTTAATTAGATATAAAGGTATTTTACAAAAGGGATAAGTGTAGGGAGGATTACACAAGTTTTCAAAAAGAACGTGAACATGAGAATTACGATTAATTAATAAGATATACATGTGTGTTTGTTTGAGTCAAATGCTTGTATCGAGTCATAATGGATGTTTTACAGGAAATTTTTCCAGGTTCTAAAGATATAAATTTTCCAGAAAATCGCAGACAGTTTGTCGGGATAACTGACCACGCTGGTCGAAATCGACGTCCGAGGAGTAGAAACAACTTCTAACTTTTTCTCGTTTTCTGTGCTACTTATAAATTTTTGGAATTTTCTAGGTCTTAATTTTCCAGGAAATCTGTAAACATCCATTCCACAAGCATTATATTCTAGTTTAGTAGAGTCATATATATATATTCTTATCGCCAATTTTACACAAAGGTTTTGTTTGTTTTCTTCAAGTGTGCAGGTTTTATTTATCAAGAAGAAGATACATAAGATTGGATGGAGCTTTTCACGCATACGTTCTTCTTGAAGAAGGATTTAACCACTACTTCACACGGATCCTACCGAGCTAATCAGGGGAGTATTAGTTTCTTTCGTTTTTAATTACCTTCCATTATCATAACTTTGATACTTTCGGGGAACATTGGGGACAATGTTTAGTTTAAGTGTAGGGAGGGAAAATAAAACAGGAACTTTGAAACTATGCTTATCCTTGACTATTTGCCTTGTCCAATTGCATTTGTGTAATAATCCATGAGAAATATCGGTTAGGGTAATTTTGGCACCAAATTTAAAATTTTTCATGACATGTAGGAGTGGGCCATTAGTCTTAATAAAGCGTCTCATGGATAGGAAGTTATATGACTAGCACAAAACCCATTACCACTTAAATTCCACCCAAAATGTAAGGATCACCATTAGATTTGTAGGAATTAAAGCATTCCACTTTAATGCTTCGAGAGTGTACCGGTAGTATAATAGATTCTAGAACTTGTTTTGTGATGCATTCTGAGATCGCTAGTAAGACTATACTTGTGTAGTTAGGAATAACTAAATGATAAGAGGCATTAGGATAACCCTTGTTTGATACCCATATTATAATTACTTCTTCCACATCGGTTGAGTAATTCCCCCACACCCTAGCGTTGTACTCATCTTTAGTACACGATACCCCTAGTTAACCCCTCAGAGCCTATCCTTTTCGCGGTTCTAGTGATGTTTCGGTTTTCCGGAATATCAATGAAGAGCATTGTTTACAATCCACCCCCAAATGTATACCCAAATCGCCTTAGCCTACCTTGTATGCACTCACTTTTAGTGCATTATTGTTATCATACTAAACCCTTAGTTCAATTATCTAGTTGCTTGCATAAGTTGCAAAGTCGAGTCATATCCTTTGTACACAGTTTTGGGACGATTGGGACTCATGGGAAAAGTTAAATTTTATGGAGTGACGGGAAGGAACGTTAAATTCAAATTCCCTTTATTTACGTAATAATGTACTCCAAGTGTTTTGATCTTTTCAATTCGGGTCAAATTAGTGTTAGAGTAATAAAAACTCAAGTGTAGGGATGTGCCTATAAATCCCTATTATTTTGACGTTATCGTAGAGGATGGTAGAGTAAAAGTGTATGCAAAAAAAATCGAAAAAAATAGAAAAAAGAGAAAAAGAAAAAAAAAGTGTTGAAAAAAAAAGAAACGGGCTACCATCCTACATCTATCTTTAAATTTATGTTTGTTTGTTTCAAGTTATCTAGAGTTTAGAGTGTCGAGTCTTGGCTTAGCAACGCCATTCTTCTCATGCTTGTAACATAAAGATTTTTGACTTGCCACCACTAAATCGCCTACCCCACCAAACCCTTTGTTTCTCCACCGTAAGCCTAACGTTACAACCCTTTAAAAGACCTCTTGGATAGTTTTTCCTAGGTGCTTACGCCAAAAGCGATGGAGGTTTGATCTAGTCTCAAGCTTATGGTAATCTATGTACTATGACCGGTTAATGAGTGTTTATCTTCCATTTCCAACTTGATATATTTTATATACACCCGAGAGATGAGAGTATCCAAACACCACTTGTGAGGTGCTAGTATGTAATTTCCGTGCTTGTTATGACTTTTGCAGGGGCTTATACGTGTTGTGAATTGTTCTAAACTAATGATTCATGACCCCTAACTTATAAATTAATTGGCTAAAATCACATTTGCTTGAGGATAAGCAAATACCAAGTGTAGGGATATTTGATAAGGATTTAAAAGGTACACTTTTGAGGGGTCATTTAAGCCCTTAATCGATCACTTTTATATCTGTTACTGCTTAATTTCGTTCCTTTTCACTTTATAGGTCTCTTGAAGGCAAATTGCTGGAATGACACTTATTTAGACGAAAAGGTGCGAATATATAAAGAAAATGGCCAAAGTCAAGAATCAAGACACTCAAGCTGCTGGAATAGAAGGTGACGGTGTCACAGCCAAATGGTGACGCCGTCGCAACACGTTTTGAGATGACTCAGAAGCCAAATTGCTATTTTGCACTTGAAGGCATAAGGTTTTAAAGAGTAGGGCGTCACAACTCAGACGACCTAGATTTGGATCCCGACGGCGTCAGAAGATGAAGCCGACGGCATCACGACCATAAGGTGACGCCGTCACAAAGTTGACGTGGCCAAGACAAAAACCTAATGGCGACGATCTGACGGCGTCACAATTAAAGAGTGACTCCGTCGCATATTGTAACTCTATATATAGAATTTGGATTTTCAGAATTTTAGGGAGGTAGTTTCGTGGAGTAAAACTTAAACCGAACTTTGGCTATCTTAGGCAGTATCTTAGGGTTCCATACCCTATTTTATAACTAGATAAGTGATTTACTTCATTAATTCAGTTATGTATTCAATTGTTTGTGTGTGTGCTTGGATGTTTTCCATGTCCGGCTAATTTACTTGTGTGTTTGCTTAGATCTATGAAACCTAGGTATTGAATATTGATTGGTTGTCTCTTATCTTAATTATGATTGACCTAGTATTGCGATAGGTCATTCGTTGTGTTTTTAATGCTTGAGTAATCTTTGTGAACATTATTTTATAATCACCTGGAGTTATTGTAGGCTAAACATCAAAAGGTAACCTTAGAGTTAGTTTATGAATCCTAGAGATTTCGTAGGCAATAACCTTAAGGAGTCTCAAAGAGTTAAGAATACGGACGTGACAATTCAACCATCAATAGAAGATAACTATGGAGTAATAGCATCTAGGTAATCACATCTTTAAATCATCATAAGAGCACACAACAATAGACATATACTACACTTACCTTAGCTTAGTTAATTAGATAAGTATAGTAATCGGTAGAAATACCAACCCCCCAAATCCAATACCCCGAGATTCGTACCTTTCAATTTTCTAAAAAATATAAAAAACAATAAAAAATAATCTTCCTCAACCCCAACCTTAGCGTAGTAATTTCTCACTAGCATTCATATTCCCCTAGAGAACGATATCAATTCCCGAGGCTTACCCAAATACTACACAACGATTAGGTTCACTGCCTAGGGTGTTGAAAAACTTGTTCGACGAAAAGGAAGTTCCTTTGACCCCGAACGCGCGTTGTACGCGTATGACGAACGTACTTGAGCATGGTGGTGGTGATGCAAGTGGCCTTGGTGCGGATGTTTGAGGGCATTATGGGATGGACCCGCTTACAAACCCTTCCGTCCAAGTGTAGTTTGTTGTAATGATACTCTATGTTTCGTATTTTGTGGCCTGCCGAAGCGCGGCACTTTTGTTTCTGTAGACAGTCTATCATATGCATATTTTTTTGTTTCAAAACTTTTTAGTGTTTTGCTATTTAATCTTCACACTATTGTGCCTATTATAATAGTCTTTTCTGAATACTTGTGGGTTATTCGCCCGATACTAGACTTGCAACATCTCTTACGTATCTTGAGTTAATTTGGAGGTTACTCAGCCTTTTGTTATTTGGAATAACGTTGTATGGGTCGTGCCCACATGTATGCGCGTCTTACTTACGATGTTAATATTTTCTTTTTTCTTTAAAGTAAATGATCGTGAGTTTTAAAGTAAAGTCAGAAGGTAGCTAAGCTTCACCTTTTTCATTCAATCATAAAACATTACAATATAAAAGATAGATTAGACATTAACCTCCTCCGCTGGAGTCCGCGAGGGACGGGTTGCTTACACTTGATGTATGTAACATCTCTAAGATTAAAACATTTCCATGTCCGTTCGAGAGGGATGGCGAGAGGACTCTTGGTTTAGAGTCTATGTTGGCATCACAGATGAGGCGTGTCGAGATTGGAGGATACAGGCGAGGCGATTGCTATCATAGAGCGATTACGTGCCGATCATCCTTAGATTCCATTGCATGATTGTAGTACACTAAAGCGAGCTATAACAGTTAGTGTTAGTCATTATCATCGTATTTGATTGTATTTTCCATTGTACTTCCTTGGTATTCCGTTGTATTTCGGTTGTACTCAACTAGTATCTCATCATGTACCGTAGGAACCTTGTAACGAAATTCTATCTATGACAAACTTATTTTCCTATCTAATTGTCTTTACGTTTATAGATTGCACATATGATCTATCTACAATAACCACACTATTACGTGACACTTACCTTGTTTCAAAGGTTCTATATCTCATCACCTTTCTTCTGCATGAAATGCCGAAAGCGAAGATCAAAGCGCACCAACCTGGTGGAGCCTCCAATGCTCCCATCCCCGTGAGAGTCACTCATGACCAAGCTGCAAATGCTGCTATTCCAAGCAGAGTCACCCGATCGATGCTGAAGCCACTACTCTGCTGGGGCTACTCCAATCAACCCATCATGAATCAAGCCATGATCGACCAAGCGGTCAATGAGCGGGTGAACGCCTTTAGCCTGCAAAGAATCACTCGTCTACTAATCTTGGAACTTCAAGACCACCCACTCACAACCGCACTTGTACTTATCAAGACTTTCGTAAAACCATGATGGAAGCTTTAGTGGAACTAAAGGCTGTCGGTCTAACTAGGTGGATCGAAAAGCTCGAGGCTGTGTTCGAATCGCAGCGTGAAGAAGATTCTAAGGTTAAGTATGCATCATTCACTTTCACGGATCTTTGCTTTGACTGGTGGAACAATTTTCGAAATCCGCTAGTATCGATGTTGCCTATGCCATGCCATGGGAGAACTTCAAGGAAATGGTACTTAATCTTGTCCTCGTAATGAGATCAAGCTCGAACATGAGTTTTGGAACCTCAAGGTTCAAGGCACCAATATGGTCGCTTATAATCGGCGATTTCAAGAGCTAGCTTTTGTGTCTGAAATGGTTCCCGAGACCCGATTGTTGGAGAGATACATCGGAGGATTGCCTCAACCTATCAAGGGCAACGTAACCACTTAAGGCTATTGATCTCCATGAAACCATCGAGGTAGCCAACAAACTCATGGACCAAGTGATTGAGGATTCCATGGAAAAGTGGTTGACAATAAGAGAAATGGGATGACCATTCTCAAGGTTACAACAACTATGAATACCGTGGTAACAACAATAGGAACAACCACAACAACCAAAACAAAAGGCAAAATGTTGCTAGAGCTTATGCGAGAAATGTCGGAGAAAGAAAACCATACTCGGGGACTGCACCATTGTGTAA
Organism: Chrysanthemum lavandulifolium; assembly: GCA_022545495.1. NCBI lineage: Eukaryota > Viridiplantae > Streptophyta > Magnoliopsida > Asterales > Asteraceae > Chrysanthemum > Chrysanthemum lavandulifolium. The sequence continues at coordinate 188,384,769 of CM040245.1, read as the reverse complement.
TCGATGCACCTGCATCACAAGGCGATGCCGCCGTCAATGCCGTAATTGTCGGAAAATCGGACACTTAACCGAAGTGCGGTCCAAATCATTAGCGACAGTTCAAACGGCTCCACTCGGGACCCAAAGCTAATATAACTTGCTTTGGTTGTGGTGAAAAGAGCATTATAAGAATGAATGTCGAAAACCGAAACCAAGGTCGTGAAGGAAATCCGAGCGAGGGAATCCGAGGAAGCCATGGGAATGGCGAGGATTAGAAATGTTGGACAAGCAGTAATCGTGGAAATGGAGAAGGAGCTCGTGGGAGAGTCTGTCACGGTAACCAAAGTGGGCTCGGGAAGACCGAATGTTGTGGCAGATGCGTTCCTTATAAATAACCGTTATGCATCCATATTGTTTGATACGGGGGCGATAGGAGTTTTGTTTCTAATACATTTAGTCCACTCGATATTGCCCCAACCGCATTAGGAAATGCATACAACGTGGAACTAGCTAACGGTAACATAGAAAGGGTAGATACCATTATAAGAGGTTGCACCCTTAACACATTAAACCACCCATTCAATATCGATTTGATACGGTAGCATTGGGTAGTTTCGATGTCATTGTCGGAATGGATTGGCTAGCAAAATATCATCTTGCCATCATTTGCGACGAGAAACTCGTTCGGATACCCTACGGAGATGAAGTGCTAACAATAGAAGGAGGCAGAAGTAGCGGTAAGAAAGCGCTCAAATTGCATGTCATTTCACGTGCAAGGTGTTAAGGTGTATCGAGGAAGGATGTCATATCTTCTAGCACAAGTCACCGGAAAGGACGAAGGCGAAGGAGAAGAAAAGCGTCTGGAGGGCGTACCAATAGTAAGAGAATTCCGGAAGTCTTTCCGAAGACTTGCGGGACTTCCGCCGCCCCAACAGTTGAATTTGGATCGATTTAGTGCACAGTGCCGCACGATTGGCAAGACACCTTATCGATTAGCTCAACGGAACTTCAAGTTATCAAACCGGTTGCCGAACTTGCGGAAAAAGGATTCATCGAGACCAAGCTCATCGCCATGGGGAGCACCGATCTGATCGTCAAGAAGAAAAGCGGAACCTTCGGGATGTGCATCGACTATCGTGAGTTGAATAAACTAACCATTAAGAACCGTTACCCACTCCGAGAATCGATGACTTATTCGATCAACTTCAAGGTTCGAGTGTTTATTCAAAAATCGACTTAAGGTCGGGATACCATCAACTAAGAGTTCGAGAAGAAGATATTCCCAAAACCGCCTTGAACTCGTTATGGACATCTGAGTTCCAAGTCATGCCTTTTGGATTAACCAACGCACCGGTTGTGTTCATGGACCTCATGAACCGTGTGTGTAAACCCTACTTGGATAAATTTGTGATCGTATTCATTGACGACATCCTAATTTATTCCAAGAGTGAAAGAACACGAAGAGCACCTTAGGTTAATCTTAGAATTGTTGAAGAAGGAAGAAGCTGTATGCGAAATTCTCGAAGTGTGAATTTTGGATACCTACCGTGCAATTCTTAGGTCATGTAATCGACGGTCAAGGCATACATGTAGACCCGCTAAGATCGAGTCAATAAAGTTGGGCGACACCCACAACTCCTACGAAATCGCCAATTCTTAGGACTTCTTTGGGTACTACGAGAGATTTATTGACGGTTTCTCAAAGATTGCCAAATCTTTAACCAAGCTAACCCGAAAACGCTAAGTTTGGTAGGGAGAGAGAAGAAGAAGCTTTCAACTCCTAAAGAAAAGTTGTGTAGTGCACTGCTTACGGCCTTACGAAGGTAGTGAAGACTTTGTCGTATATTCGGACGCTTCACATAAGGGGCTCGGGCATATTAATGCAAAGGGAGAAGGTGATAGCATACGCCTCTCGCCAATTGAAAACTCATGAGAAGAACTACGACACACGATTTGGAGTTAGGAGCGGTTGTGTTCGCTTTTCGAATTTGGAACACTACTTGTATGGCACAAAGTGTGTCGTATACACCGATCACAAAAGCCTACAACACATCTTGGATCAGAAAGAGCTGAACATGAGACAACGCCGATGGTTAGAATTACTCAATGATTACGACTGCGAAATTCGTTACCATCCGGGTAAAGCGAATGTAGTTGCTGATGCTCTCAGTAGAAAAGAGCGACCAAAACCTCTTAGAGTCAGATCCTTGGGTATGACAATTAGTTCACCCCTTCCAACCAAAATCCTCGAGGCTCAATTTGAAGCACTCAAGGAAGAAAATCGTCCGAAGGAGAGCCTTTACGGGATGCCAGAAAGTGAAAACGGATTCGTAAAAAGGTCGGACGGAACTTTGTGTTTCAAAGAGCGAAGTTGGATACCACTCTATGGAGGAATTAGCGACATCATTATTCATGAATCCCACAGTCTAAATACTCCATCCACCCGAGATCCGACAAAATGTACCTTGATTTGAAGAAATTGTACTAGTGGCCCAACATGAAAGCCGACATTGCAACATATGTCGGCCGATGTTTAACTTGCTCAAAAGTTAAAGTGAACATCGAGACCCTCAAGTCTACTAGTACAACCCGAAATCCCGAGTGGAAATGGAGCATAACTATGGACTTTATCACTAAGTTACCTAAAACCTCTAAAGGCTACGACACTATTTGGGTAATAGTTGACCGTCTCACCAAATCGACACATTTCCTACCGATGAAGGAAAGTGATGGAATGGAAAAACTAGCTCAACTATACGAAGGAAATCATCGCGCATATGGTGTACCAATTTCCATCATTTCGGACGAGAGATAGCCGTTTCACCTCGAACTTAAAATCACTTCAAGATGCTTTAGGATCTAACCTCGACATGAGCACCGCTTACCATCCATGAGCCGATGGACAAAGCGAGAGAACAATCCAAACACTAGAGGATATGCTAAGAGCATGTGTGATAGACTTTGAAATGGTGGGATAAACACTTGCCATTGGCGAATTTTCTTACAATAACAACTATCACACAAGTATCAAAGCCGCACCATATGAAGCACTCTATGGTGGAAGTGTAGATCACACGTGTCTTTGGGCGATGAGTCTTGTGAAGCCTACCAAGGTCTAATGAGTCTCGAAACTAAGTTGAGTTGGTCTTTAACCTTGTTAAAATGTTTTACGTCGAGTAGCATGGACCACGAGAACAAGAAGGGTTATGTGTATTGATAATCCTTGTGCTTTAATAGAGGATCTTGGTCTCGTTGAAACTTAAGTTGGCAATAAAACCTTGTTAGTTTGTTTCCCTTCACAGTCGAAAAGTAAAGAATGTGAGCGTGACACCTTGGATAGTACTAAAGATGTAGTGTAAAACTTGGCATCTAAAAGAAAAAATGAGTTAACCATGGTTATCACAAGATCAAGTCATGACTCGTTAGTATTCATATTAAGTCGGGTGTGTCTCGAGTCAAAGCAGTTCATGTTGAACCTTCGTCAAAAAGCATACTTTGGTACTAAAACATGGGAATGAAATGTGTATCTAAAATTTTATCACTCTGGTTGTAAAAACTATGTTGGGCCTGATCCAAAATTTTTAAAAAATCATCAATGGGCGAAGCCCTTTTTCTCATACATACACCATTTTGGGCTCTGACCCACTTGAGCAACAGTATTTGTTTGAGCATTTTGGCGGTGAAGAAAATAGAACTCGAAGCATAAAGCGGATATCGATAATAAAACTAAGCTCATTATCGTGTGTCTCAAAATCTTATAACTTAGGTGTAAACCTATGCGTATCGACAAGAGATCAAATGTCTGAGTCGTAATACAAGAAATAAGAGATAATGTGCTTAGTAAGATTACATCAAAATTTTAACATTAATATGTACGGCTAGTCATGTATATGCCAAGCGTACAACTTGCCGTGGGTTGCAAATATTAAGAGCAAAATTTGATAAACCAAAAGTGACTACTATCTCATTTATATAAAAATCAAATTGAGCGTCTTCAAATTTAACTCAAATATTTTCTAAATACAATTAGAAAATAAATAAACCAACATAAATTTTGGCGCTACTATCATGTGTCAACTTAAATAAGTATATACACATTATATACTTACTAAAAGAATGACGTAAATGTTTTCAAACCAAACTTTGAATTTTAATATTGTTATAGTATCAACATGAAAAGTATATATACTTTCGTATACTTACTAGAAAACCATTTTAATCACTTTTACAAACCAAAGTTTCGTTTTAATACAATTATAAAAACAATTGAACTACTTTAAGTAAGACTTAAAAACAATGAACAAAACATTGCCCTCCTTATCTAGGTCGCGTGTCGGTAGCGCTCCACAACCATCACTAATCCCACATTTGGATTGCACATTTGCTAAGGTGAGTTTCATAGCCCACTTTTACTTGATAAATTGCTTTATACATTTTGGGGTGAGAAATATACAAAACATTTTATGGACCAAAACTATAACATGAATTACTATTACGTGGGTTAGCCCTAAGCCCTTATGTCCTAGAGAATGCCCTTTTCATGAACCGTCAATTCCCCATTGGGAAGCGAATGTTATAAATAGATCTATTGAGGTGACTCCTCCGTTCGGTTGGCCACTCTTAGGCCAAGGCGAAATGTATACCATGTCGGAATTGAGTGTAGAGGACAAAACACTCGCTATGGGCCCCTATGTTGTATGACATCTTTTAGCATACAGGCGTCGTAGTATCGGTTGCATGAACTTAGAGCTAACGTAATAGACTTTCATCCATATATCATTATATTCGTTGTAATGATTATATGACTTTGATTATGGTCCAAACTTACTGCTTTGATTTAAACCTATGAACTCACCAGCTTTTAGCTGACCTTTTAGCATATTTTCTCAGGTGTTTAAGATTTGTTCATGAAGGCAAGGCAAGAAGCGGAAGTATGGTCGTAGTAGTATTAAAGAAGTGTTTTTACACAAAATGATGTTTTTACTTTGGGACCACTATAACTAATGGGTTGTGCCCATTTATTTAAACTATCTTTGTAAGATAATATTTTAAAACTATTTTATGAAATCAAGCGGAGTATGTATTCCGTTCTTTATTACTTGTGTTATGATTCACCAACTCCGTAACGCTCCCGAATAACACGTATGCTTCCGCTAAACAAATTTGGGGGTGTTACACTTACGTATGTTAATATTTTTCTTTTTTTTCTTTAAAGTAAATGATCAGGAGTTTTTAAAGTAAAAGCTGGTGAAGGTAGCTAAGCTTCACCTTTTTTCATTCAATCATAAAAACATTACAATATAAAAAGATAGATTGTGACATTAACCTCCTCCATGAGTCCGCGAGGGACGGGTTGCTTACACTTGATGTATGTAACATCTCTTAAGATTGCAAACGTTCCATGTCCGTGGGATTGGATTTCCCGCACGATCCTTCAGCTTGTATGCGCCTTTTCCTAGTGCTTCCGTGACTTCATAGGGTCCTTCCCATTTGGGTCCTAATTTCCCTCCTTCTTCGGCATGGCTTGCGTCATTGTTGCGGTATACCAAGTCTCCTGGTTTGCAACTTGTATTGCGGACTCTTGAGTTATAATATTTCTTCATTCGCGCCTTGCTTTTTGCTTCACGTATTGCCGCTTGTTCCCTTCTTTCTTCAAGGAGGTCCAAGTTTATTTCCAATGCTTCATCGTTTTCTTCTATGTTAGCCTCCGCTGTCCTCCATGTAGGCACACCTATCTCAGCCGGGATGACAGCTTCCGTTTCATATGTCAATGAGAATGGAGTGTCTCCGTTTCTAGATTTAATCATTGTGCGGTGTGCCCATAAGACATGCGACAACTCATCCATCCAATTTTTGCTTCTTTCTTCCAATCGGGCCTTTATTCCTTCCCCTAGACTCCTGTTTGCTCTTTCTACCTGTCCATTTACTTGTGGGTGTTTAACTGAAGCAAAGTGTTGCTTTACATTCATTTTTTCACACCATTCCTTGAATTGGTTGTCTCGGAATTGCTTTCCATTGTCAGATATTATTTCTCCGGGGAGTCCGAATCTACATACGATATTTTCCCATACAAATTTTTTGATTTGGTTTCCGGGGATGGTGGCGACCGGCTTTGCTTCTATCCATTTTTGAAGTAGTCTATTGCTACTATGAGGAATCTAACTTTTCCAGGTCCTTCCGGCAAAGGTCCTGCGATGTCAGTTCCCCATTTGTAGAACGGCCATGGGGAAGTGATAGGCGTTAGCTTTTCTTGCATGTGCTTCGGAACTGGCCTGTGTACCTGACAGTTTTTGCATGCTTGGATTAGCTTCCGGGCGTCTTCATGCATGGTGGGCCAGTAGTATCCGGTACGCATGGCTCTGGCCACTACGGACCTAGTTCCTGCATGCATGCTGCAAGACCCTTCATGAATTTCCCTTAATACATAGTTAGCTTGGAGGGGTCCTACACATCGTAGCCATGGTCCAAGAAAAGACTTCTTATAAAGTTTCCCGTTGACTACTGCAAATCTTTGTGATTTTCTTTTAATTTCTCGTGCTTTCTCTTTTTCGGTGGGAGCATTTCTTTTGCCAGGTATTCATATATCGGGGTCATCCATGTGTACCCTTCTTCTTCCATGATTGCTACGAGCGGTGTCTCCTCTATTGACTTTTGGATGAGCTCTTCTACCAGTACTTGCTTTTTCAGATGTGCGAAGCTGGTAGAAGCCATTTTGCTCAGGGCGTCCGCCTTTTTGTTTTCACTTCTGAGTACTTGTATGATTGAGAACATCCGAAAGTTTTTCAGGAGTTTCTTTACCTTCTCTAGGTATTGGATCATTCCTGATTCTTTTGCGATGTACGTTCCATTGACTTGGTTTGCCACCAGTTTTGAGTCTACGTTTGCTTGCAAATTCTTGACTGCCATTTGTTTTGCTATCCTTAACCCAGCTATTAAGGCTTCATATTCAGCTTCGTTGTTTGTTGTATTGAAACCGAACCTTAATGCGTAAATTAACTCCGTCCCTTGAGGGTCTGTCAGTATTAGGCCCGCTCCGCAGCCCTCTATGCAAGATGAGCCATTTGTGAATAGGATCCATGGTTGCGGAAGTTCCTCTTCTTCCATTGGCTCGTCTTCTTCATCGTCCTTTGGGCGTTCTACTATGAAATATGCTAGAATATGTCCTTTGATGGATGTTCTTGGTCTGTATTGTATGTCATACTCCCCCAACTCAATGCTCTATTTTTGCAATTTGCCTGCAACTTCTTGTTTTGATAGTATTTGTTTTATTGGCTGGTCCGTGATGACTACTATTGTATGTTCTTGAAAATATCTCTTCAGGCATTTTGTAACGTGTACCAGAGATAATACCAGCTTTTCCATTGGTGTGTAGTTTATTTCTGGTCCTCGCAGGGCTCAACTCACAAAATATATCGGTGTTTGCTTGCCTTCCCTTTCTATCATCAGGACCGCACTGACCGCTTCTTTAGCTGCTGCCAGGTATATTATGAGTTCCTCTTTTTCAGTGGACAAAAGAGGCGGAGGAAGCTTTTAGGCAGATGAAGAAAATGATAGCAAACCTTGTACACTTCTTGAGTGCTTTAAAGAAGGGTAGTGACTTTTCAGCAGATTTAGCCAAGAATCTATTCAAACTTGTTAGCTTCCCATTTAGTCTTTGAACGTCCTTGAGGCATTTCGGAGATGGGAGGTTTAGTATGGCTTCCGCTTTGTCTGGGCATACCTTGATTCCTTTAGTGTTCACGGTGTACCCTAAGAACATACCCTCTTACATTCTGAAAGTGCACTTCTTGGGATTTAGCTTCATATTTATTTCTCTTAATGTTTTGATGGTTTTCGCTATGTCCCTTAGTATTTCTTCCTCCGAACGGCTTTTGATCACCAGGTCATCGACATAGACTTCTAGATTTCTGCCTATTTGCTTGTGGAAAGCTTTATCTACTAGCCGCTGGTATGTCGCTCCTGCGTTTTTGAGTCCAAATGGCATTTTGGTGTAGCAGAATATTCCTTGACTTGTGATGAAGGCTGTTTTTTCCTCATCTTCTTTTGCCATTTGGATTTGGTGGTAACCTTTGTATGCATCCAGGAAACATTTGAAAGGGTATCCGCAGAGTGATTCAACCTTCTAATCTATCTCTGGTAGTGGGTAACCGTCTTTTGGGCATGCTTTGTTGAGGTCTTTGAAGTCAACGCACATTCTACAGCTTCCGTCGTGCTTTGTTACCATCACAGGGTTAGCTAACCAGCTATGGTAATGTACTTCTTTCATGATTCCCGCATCCACGAGATTTTCTACCTCTTCTTGGAATGCCTTGTTTCTCTCTGGTGCCTGGCCTCTTTTCTTTTACCTTATGGGAGTGTACCCTTCACATATGTTTACGTTGTGTTCTGCTATGTGCCTTGGGACGCCCGTCATATCCGCCGGACACTAGGCGAATATATCTAAGTTCTGCTTTAGCAGGTCGCACAGCTTCTTACGTCCTTCAATTGACAAGGTTGATCCACGGCTATTTGTCTGCTCTGGATGTTCTGTATGTATCGCCACGTGTATTTGTTGTTCCATTTGTTTTTATGTTGTAGCATGCGGCGTTGGTTCGGAAACCATAGTGTCACAAAGCTCATCCATGCCGATGTTGAATGTTCATCATCACCGATTTTAGTTAACAATGATATCTGCCCAATCGGCAATATTACTTCTCCGCTAAATCCAATAAGGGGAGTTGTGGTAGGCATCATCGCCTTCTTATTTTGGGCCGGAGTCTTTCGAAGCAATGCTCGTATAGGATTTCTAACGCGGAACCTCCATCGATGTACATACGATGTATAAAGTGCCCACCTATCTCTGCTTCGATGACCATTGGCCCTTCATTTCCTTCTTCTTCAACAAGTGATGGGAATGAGATATTCTGGCTTGGGGAAAAGCTTTGTGTGATTTTTTGTCGTATCGCTCACTGCTGAGATTGTACCATTAGGACTGCGAGAGGTTTATCTTTTCCCGTCGTTTCCCCTTTTTTAGGCGCTTTGGACTGGTCCTTGCCGCTATTTTGTTTGAGCTCCTTTATCACGTTTGACAGCTTCCCGGTTCTCAGCAGTTCTTCTATCTGCCTTTTCAGGTGCATGCATTCATCCGTGTTGTGTCCCACCTCTTCGTGGAACTCGCAATACTTGTTGGCATTCCTTTTATCGACCTGTGTGAGCATTGGTGGAGGAGATTTAAATTTCGCCTTTTCTAATGCCAATATTTCTTTGGGTGTTTTGGAAAGGAGGGTAAACCTATCTTGCTTCCTTTCCGACCAGAGTTGATTTTTGTACCCTCTCTTGAAGCCTTGCTTCTGCCCAGATTCATGCGACTTCCATTGTACTTGGGGTAATGATCTCTTTTTTTTGTGGTTGCCTGCGGCTACTTCCCTCGGAGGAAAGATGCGGTTACCTTCATCATCTCGTCTACCGAATTGGGTATATTATCATGCAACCTTTTAATTAACTTAGGGTTAGTAATCCCATGCATGGATCTGGAGACCTTCATGACTTCTGGGGCTCCTTTGACATCTCTGCTTTCCACCTTGAACCTTTTTACAAAGTCTTCTGTGGTTTCTCCTTCTTTCTGTTTGATGTGATGGAGTTCCACAGGGTCCTTTATGCTCTTCTTTTGCTGAAGGAAATTTGATAGGAAAATCTCTTTCAGTTCATCATAACTGTCTACCGATTCTGGCGGGAGATCGTCAAACCACACCCTAGCGGATCTAGTGAGTGTGGAACTAAACATGTGGCACCATGTTGGCATGGCCCAGCATTCTACCTTTGTCGCTGCTTGAAAAATCTTTAAGTGGTCTTCCGGGTCTTCACTTCCATCGTATGACTTCACATTGGTAGTCATTCGCGTCTTCTTAGGCATGTCGAAATAGCGAATGTGTGGAGTGAACGGGTCAGTCTCCTTGCACACCCATGGCCTAGCTAAGTCGTCATCCTCGACATTCGACTTTTGCCTCATTGATCCAGAACCCCAGTGCTCGTCTCCATTGTCTTCGCTTCCGGAGAGCCGATATGTCTTTTGTGAGTATGTTCGGCTACCTTCGTATTCTCTGGAGTAGGGTTCCGTCCTTTGCGAATAAGAGTTGTGGTGGGTACCTCCGTCCTCTTTTTCAGACCCGCGACGACTGGTTCTCCTTTGGCTTCCGAAGCATACGTAGATGCTTTTTTCTCTGTCCCCAATCCTATGGAACGCGCTCTTGTGCACCCTTCTAAACACCTCTTCCTTTTCAGCACTTTTCTTTCACGGTGATCTTGACCGACTGCGCCTTGGTTCGGAGTGTTCTCTTGTGTTCCGGCGCTTTCGAGATTCGATCTTCTTTCTTAGATCCTTTCTTTGCATCTGCCTTCCAGATTCGAATTGTTTTGATGCTTCGCTAAAATCTAACCGAGTTTTTAGCATTTCTCTAGCCTTGATTCTCCCTTCCTTTTTCCGAACTTTCTCTGTCACAATGGGTAAGATCTGTTCGTAGTACTTGTTGCAAGATTTTGATGGTCATACCGGATGCAGCCCATCGGATCCTTCGCATCTATTGCGTTTTTCTTTCCCTCCTTGTTTCGCACCACAGACACGGGAGCGGGTGTTGGGTCGGAGCGAGCTCTTTTGGTGAGCATTTTTTTTTCGGAACGCAGTTGTGTATTGGGTCCCACTGATGGCGCCAACTTTTTACTACAAAAAGTGTGACGGGTTGTAATGGTTATGAGTGCAGCTTGCCGGACTAGGCTGACAAGCTCTTAATGGGCCGATCTTGTACTAATCCAAGTAGTTTGATTAGTCTCCCTGCACAAGAAGAGTAAAACGTTAGCCTTACCATGGGGACGGACCCCACGATTAGACTCCAGTGTGAGAGTAAGTACACATTCTTAAGAGGGAATTAAGAGTATGTGTGTGTATTTATGAGAGAGAAATTTGTACCTAGTATGGGGATTAGAGCCCCTTTTATAGGCGAGGCTTACCGCTAGGGTTTCCTAGATACTCGCACATAGTGATTAGTCGCCGGAGTCGGACCCTTGTTGAATAAGGTTTCGTGTCAATCGTGGATGCGGACATAGGATACCTTCAGCGGCTGATGGCTCAGCCTGCCATGTATCATGCGTGCGTCTTAGGTCTAGACTATAGCCAATTTCATCATTGGACTTACCGTTGGTCCAGGGTTCGTAGTTATTTTATCGTTATTGGGCCTGGGCCCAGCATGTGTATAGTGTGTATTGGGCCTAGTAGGCCTGTTATACATACTATATGTCATCAGAAGGAGTGTTTGGTTTAGCTTAATTTTTATAGTCTTTGTCATTTTGGTTAATTGAATCAGAGTAATTTGGTTTTAGTTATTGGTTTTAGAACATATTCAATCAAGTTTGTTAAGGTTTCAAAGCCAAATTGTGTTTTGTGCTTTTTAACTCAAGTCTGTCATAACATTCTTTCTGTCTAAACAAGTCTGTTCAACAGACTATTTTCATGTCTAAATAGATTGATAGTTAGTTTTAACTGGTTTTTCTTGCTCTCTATTCACCGTAGTTTAGTTGCACATCAGAAGTAGTTAATTTGCTTATTTTAGTGCTTAAAGTAGCCCTAGACTGCCTTTAGTATCTGTTTGCTATCACTATTCTGCCCCATGTAGCACTTTTCTATATTGCTTATTTCCTTATCCTTTTAATGAATTTGCTTGATTTTTCTTTCTATTTATAGTTTAGAGTATAGAGTTTGTATGTTTTAGCTTCTCTAGCTTTTTAGTGCTTATTTTATAGTTCAATTAGGTCTACAATAACCCCTTTCTGCCCCCTAGAATCTGTTGTATAGCAGTAAGCTTGTAGTGCTTATTTCTATTGAATGTAGCTTATTTGAGTATTTGTAGGTTAGATTTAAGTTAATTAGGATTGCTTATTTTACCCCTTTAGCTTATTGTAGGATCTCTAGCTTTCCTTTATGTTTTTAGTGCATTAGGTCCCATTTAAGTTTACTTGGTTTTGTTGATTAACTTGTTCTAATTTCTGTCCTTGAATCTGTTCACCAAATCTACTTCTCATCTGCTTATTTTCTGTTTTCATTTAAAAAGTTTTCATAAAAATTGTTTAGGTTCAGCTTATTTTTAAGTTTATTAAAGCAAAAGTTCAAAAAAAAAATAATGTTTAATAAAAAGTGCAAGTGCTGGGATTTGAACCCTGGCCACCTAGCTCACCACACACACTCACAACCACTTTGCCCTTGGGTCTTGTCCTGTTAGGGCTTGCACAATCAATTCCCTTAAGTACACTTTCTAGTCTAAAGCTTTAATCATCTGTTTTGCTTATTAGTAGCTTGTCCCGTTTAGCTTTTTCCATTTTCTTATTTTTCCCAAGTTCTAATTAAGTTAAAGTAATTTCATGCAAATTTTCATAATTTTCTGAATTCATTTAATATTTTTAAACATTTAATTTCTACGTTTTTAGTTTTTAATTCATAATAAATATTTAAAAAGCCAAAAAATATTCCGCTCTTTCTCTAAATTTTATTTTGTCGTATTTCACGTAGGAAAATTAGTTTTACATTCTTAGGGTCGTTATTTCATAATTTTTATGTTTTAGGCTCGGGTTTTCCCCGAGCGCGCTCGTTTTTAGGATTTTAATTCATTTTAGGTTATAATTATTTCGTTTTATTGTTTTTCATGCCTTATGAGTTTATTATTAGCTTATGTTTCATTATTTTAGTGTAGAACCCCATTATTCTCCCTTATTTCCTATTCAAAAACCCGTAAAACGCGACGTGAGTTATTAAACTCCATTCATCCTTCGCTAGGAACGATCCGGGGACTCAAACCTAACCGTTTGAGTCGCTCTTTGAGAATACTATTCTAAACTGATCAATTTTTGGCGCCGCTGGAAGTGAGTTTTGATTCCCGTTCCGATCGCGTGTTTTTGAAGATCCTTCCCCGTGAAGTTATCGTTTGGTTTTTGTAAATATCTCTTTCATAAAAACCCAAAAAAATTAAAAAACCAAAACACTTTTCCTAAAGTGTTTAAAACACCAAAAAATTTAAAAACAACAAAAGAAATCGAAACGTCGATTGTTACGTCGGGTCACCTTTAGAGTACAACCTATACACGGGGTTTAAGGAGGTCTTGACATTAAATTACAGACCAAAGAAAATCCACTCTTCTCTCCCGCCACACTGTGAGTACTTTAGAGAGCTACCGAGAATCGGTTGACGGGACGGTTACCAAAAATATTGTGTTTTCAAAGTTTTCTAATATAAAAACCCAAAAATATTTTCCTTTTCAAAATTTGTTTTCCTTTTATGTTTGCTTTTTATCAAAACCCAAAAATAATCTTCTTTATCCTCTAAATCGAAAATTCTTTCCTATTATCCCTCTATATGTTTAATTCTAATGGCGGACATGCGTACGATGTCAGAATTGCTCCAAGTACCCACCGAGGGTTACGAAGATGCTGTCGTTGTACCAAAGATTCTTTCCGAGAATTTCGAGATAAAAACCGGTTTAATTCAACTAATTATGTCAAATCAATTCTATGGTTTCGAGAGGGACGATCCCTATGCTCACATCCGATGGTTTGATAACATAATTTCGACTATAAAATATAAGGATGTTCCTCATGACACAATTAAGTTGATGTTATTCTCATTTTCTCGAGGGGCAGCCGGAATTGGCTCGATAAAGAATTCGATCACTACTTGGGAAGATCTCGTTTCAAAATTTGAATTGTTTCTTTCCTTATTCCGAAAATCTTAAAACGAAATTACAAACTTGACGTTTTGATGAAAGTTTTGGTGAGGCATGGAAAGATTCAAAGATATCCCACATCATGGTTTTCGAAACTTGGATCGATATGTTCTACAATTCTTAACGCAAACCGATCAAGTATCGTACCCCAAGGGATATATTGACGATCATCGAGGACAAATCAAAAGTTCCGACATCTTTTTTTTTTGGGTAAAGGGCATTCCACCCGGTAAAATATATTACACCAAAAAACGTTTAAGAACAATGAAATGTGGTTGACGTACCACATTAACCGCAAGCAATCGCTTACTACAACCACTAAATCATTTATGACATGCCATAAATGACAACTAGCTAAAACCAAATAAACTACCAACCCACAACCTAGCATAAAAAACCATACATAAAAAATTTATGCAAAAACGAAACGAATCCTAACTAAGACGAAAATCTTGAAGACCAACAGCCTTTATTTAAGCAGGAGAGAGATCAAAATCATCAGCATCATAATCATTGCGATCACCTGTATCCGCTTTCCATTTCTCATAAAGAGTTTGCTCCTTACCGCCACTTCCAGAATACAACGTCCTAATGTGGTCATCAAACAATTCATCATCATCACTGTCAGAAACTTCCACATTACCCACTTTAGAGAATGGGTTATCCACCTTTGGATAAGTTGTATATGGAGAAGAAGAAGTACTAGGCTTGGAGGCCTCGACCTGCACCTTCTCTGACAAACCACTCACAAGCTGATCTTGTTATCCTTTCTCCTTCGATCGAACCCCATCCACATCCTCCTCCACTAAAGAGGCCAAAACATTAAACGAATTATAAGCCTTCGATTTCTTACTAGTAGATTGAACCTTAGGATCAATCTGATTCGCTCTCCAAAAATTTGGTTTAAGCTTATTAAGCCTAACACCTCCAATAGGACAAGATTGAGACGAAGATGCCACATTCTTCCCTTTGTACTTACGATTCCTAACCTCTGTAAATCCCTCATCATGATCATCCACCGGACTAGATTCCTTAGATGCCACATTAACGTTATTACGAACAGTCTCCTTAACATGATTTGTTCAATCAAAAAGAGTATGCCCAAAAGATTTTCAAACACCAAAATGTGGAGGCTTCAATTCATATTCAACATCAATACTCGTTGTCATAAAACAGTTACCATCTTCATTCGGATGAGCCATAGTAACAGTGCTCCTTAATTCAGAATCTGCGCTTAGTTCAGCTAAGGCGCGAGCAAAACTAATATGGACCCATGACTCAACACACATAGAACTAGTAAAGGCATCCAACATAATAGGTTTCCCTATTTGCATAGAAATCAAGCTCAAACCATCTTCTGAATAAGCAACCAATGGAACTTTATGCAATTTAATCCAAACCAGTACCTTTGTTACCTCATTCCTATTCAGGAGTAAAGTAGGAGTCCCATTGTTGAGAATAATAGGCGAGTTACAAATAATCCACGAACCTTGTTCCAAAACACGATCCACGCCCTCCTTAGTAGCAAACTTAAAAATGTACACACCATCACCGTTTTTCATAACCTTTTGCAAACCGTATTTTCCCTACATATTTTTAACATAACTTTGAACATTCGGGAAAGAAATCCTCTTACCAAGGAAGTAACCAACCAATGTATTCTCATATCGACATAGAAATTTCTCCATAACAGCCCTAGGAAGTACCGTATCATGGGACTCAACATGGTCCTCATTAACCAAAGACCTGAAATTCACCCTCGGACATATACGAGTAGCATTTAGGACATTATCAAATGAATGACAATTAGTTTGAGACTCACCCACTGTAGGATCAGCCCCCCGTTTATGCACCTCGTTAAGCTTATTTTCCTCTTTATGAACAGCATCATTACCCATAATAACTAATGGTTCAGTCGAGCCATCATTCGTACCAGTATTCCTCTCATCACCCACCTCGTTAACATCAACTGGTTTAGGATGAACATCACCATGATCTGATGTAATTTTAGAAGCATGAATAGCAGCACTATCATGATTAACTCCTGGTTCATTTGCTGGTTCAATTGGGATGCAAGCATCACCCACAGGTTCCCTCGTATAAGAAGACCCCACATCATCAACCACGCCCATGCTAGAAGTAGCCGTGTTATTAGCTGCTTATGTATTCGTAGAACCATCACCAACAGCCCCATCAGTAGCTGTAGTAGTAACCCCCGCAAATTTCAGACGACGATGCACTTTCATTGGCTTACCATCTTTTCCTAGCATTTTCCGATATTGAATGTTCTTTACCTTCGACTCTAAATTCTGTAACAAGGAGCCTGATTTCTGCCCTTCGATACCCTTCTTTACACTAGCACCCGTATTCAAAAAACCTTCGTCCATCTCAGTAACCCACGTACACAATTCAAAACAAATAAACCACCAATCGAAAATAACAATGTAAACAACCAGCATGAACGAACAGCTAAAGTAAAATAAACCCCAATAAAACCCTAACTGGTCTTTAGGGCTTATTCAAATTAGGGCAAGTTAATGAGTCTCCAATCATGAGTAGAAGTGGAAATCGATCATAAAAGCCATGCAATATTAATATTAAATTAAAACCTACAATAACCGACCCACGATGGTATTATACAACCAAATAAAAAAAAGCGAACAAGATAGAGATACCCTATACCGACACCAAAAGATCACTTAATTTAATCTGCAATCAACCAAACCACGAATAAAGGACCAATTGGAATACATAAACAATAAAGGATCGATCGAGAATTTATGATAGGCTAAAAAAGTGAATCGCCATATTCGCCCAAAACGGGAGAGAATTTTTTACGGTTTTGTTAATACAAATAAACCGTAAAAACATTTATTTATATTTTACGATCTTCTAATGTTTTGTCGATAACAAACGTAAAATCATTTTAACGAAACAAATAAAATACGTAATTGTTTTGAGCCAATAGTTGTCTAACACACTTACGTTTTCACATAAAACACTAAAACAAGTATAAGTGCTTTTATGATTTAGTAATATATATGTATAACAACTAGTGTTTACATATTAGGGTGAATATATACATAACTAGTATGTATTATAATGGGTGATACAATTGGGTAGAAACTTAAGTATTTGACCCATTGACCAAATACATTGAATGTAGTTGGGTACAACCCAAAGTCCATGACTCATACCCATGGAACTTGACCCATAACCCATTGCATGACATCATGCATAAGTCATATATGGATAATATCCATGGCCCATAGTTTTAATGCATGATCCATGGTTTTAATCCATGAACCATGGACTAGATGCATTGCATCTTGTAGATACATTGCATCTACTTGGATACCCATGATCCATAACCCATGACCCATGACCCAAAACCCATGGGCAAAGGAGCATCCCACGGATCCCCAGTAATACACTGGACGGATCCCTTAAGTGAGGGATCTGTGGATCCGTGGAATAGTAGCCATTTTATCTCTATAAATAGTGAGCCATTTCTTCATTGTTCCTCACCCCTTTCTCACATATTTTCTCTTTGAGTTATAAACTCTCTAATCCCAGATCCAAGTGATCTATGTATGTAGTTTTGTTTTTGTTTGATTCTCTAGGTTCCTCTTAAAGGCGAGATCACCATCTTTTGAAGATGAGCAAGCTCAAGTCCATGAGTTGCCACACTTCATTATAATCAAGACTACTGAGGTTCTCTTGTTGATAGTTCTCTTCTTCCTCATAAGAAGTGTAGTGTTGAAGACATTAGTGAAAGATGTCTAAAAGAGTCAAGACGAAGACATTAGTGAAAGGTGTCGAACGTCCGTATTGAAAGCATTAGTGAAGGGTGCTTAGAAGTCAAGGCTAAAGGCATTAGTGAAGAATGCCAAGAAGTCAAGTCACAAGGCATTAGTGAAGGGTGCCTAGAATATCGAGTCAAAGGCATTAGTGAAAGGTGCATAAGGTTTACATTCGATATGGTGTGATTCGATGTACAAGATAGATTAATATTGGGTCAAAGGATATTGATGTCCTTGTTGATGTTGTTAGAAGGAGTAGATCTCCTTTGGGGTTAGTTGTTGTTGTAGTGTTGGGTGGTAGTTCCTCTATTGTAATGGAACTCGGTATCTAGCCTAGTACCGGATAAAGGGTAGACGACGTTGTGATAGGACTAGTTCTATCTCGTGGAAGAACCCGGTATCTAGCCTTGTACCGGATAAAGAGTAGGAAACGTTGTGAAGGCTTCTCCGCCATAAGGAGTTGGTGTCGTGTAGTGTTTACGAACTCTCGAGTAGGTAACTCGGGGAGTGGAGTAGGGCAAGGAAGGTGTCCTTGTAGCCGAACCACTATAAATACTCGCGTTGTGGTTTTGTGCTTCTAACTCCTTATCTTTTCATTACATTTTTATATATGATTGTTTATCAACATCCAACATGTGAAAACGTAGAGGGGGTTAATACGTTTCCGTTTCAAACTTAAAACTTTTATATCAAATATAGTATAAACCATTGCATTTGCTAATCTCGACGCGAGGATGCATTTAACGACACGGCATGTAAGGCTAACCCTTAATATCACATAAGATTCTCGCAAGATTAATGGTTCATTATAAATCAAGTTTCACCATTATTAGTCCGGTTGCTTTTTCTTGATCAAGCGTGTCATAATATGTAAAGTGTTAAATATAGTTTATAACTATATGAAAGACCAAGTATGTATGACAAACATAAACATAACCACATAGAAAATAAACAATGTAAAGCGATAAGTAAAAGGATAGACAAACCAACACGAGAATTTATAGTGGTTCGGCTACAAGGACACCATCCTTGCCCTACTCCACTCCCCGAGTCACCTACTCGAGAGTTGCTTCACTAGATCAACAAACTCCATTCTTGGCGGAGAAAACCTTACACAGCGTCGCTTACACTTTTTCCGGTACTAAGCTAAACACCGAGTTCTTCCACAAGGTAGAACCAAACCTATCACAACGTCGCATACCCTTTATCCGTTACTAGGCTAGATATCGAGTTCCATTACAAAGGAGGAACTACTACCTAAAACTACACCAATAACTAACACCAAAGGAGATCTACTCCTTATAACAATATCAACAAGGATATCAATATCCTTTGACCCAATACTAATCTATCTTGTACATCGAACACACCATATCGAATGTACACCTTAGGCACCTTTCACTAATGCCTTTGACTTGACTCCTAGGCACCCTTAACTAATGCCTTGTGACTTGACTTCTAGGCACCCTTCACTAATGCCTTTAGCCTTGATTTCTAAGCACCCTTCACTAGTGCTTTCAATATGGACATTCGACACCTTTCACTAGTGTCTTCGTCTTAACCCTTTAGACATCTTTCACTTATGTCTATGACACATCTATGACACCCGTTATGTTTTGTGGCCCAACATAACAAACCTTGTGTTTTATGGGACAAACACATAAACCATCTAGTATAGTCATAGATATACGACACATCTATGACACCAGTTATGTTTTGTAGCCCAACATAACAAATCTTGTGTTTTATGGCACAAACACATAAACCATCTAATCTAGTCATAGATACAAGAATATGATATTAGACAATATCCAAGACAATGTGTCTAATGGATATGAAATCCTAAGCTAAACATTAAGAACACAAAGAATGATGTGGTTAGTCTTCTATGAATAAAGATGACAAGTTTCCCAAGCTTGTTGTAGAAGATCTTCATGTGCTTGTATGCTTGTGATGGGTGATCACTTCAGTAGGTAAGGATGCAAGATTTCTAGGCTTGCTTTGGAGGATCACTTCGGGAGTATGCTTACAACAAATGAAAGTTAGAAGCATTATGATCATATGTGATGAGGGTGGATTACATGTTTCCTAATGATCTAAATATGCTAGAGATGGTAGACATAAACTATGTGTAAAGGTGTGTGAAAAAATGAAGAAATGGCTCACTATTTATATAAGAAAAATAGCCACTGTTCCCCTGTTCCCCGGATCCCTCCCTTGAGGGATTTGTCCAATGTATTACTGGGGATCCGTGGGACGCTCCCTTTTACCCATGGGTTTTGGGTCATGGTTCATGGGTTATGGGTTAAGGGTACCAAGTAGATTCAATGTATCTACAAGATGCAATGCATCTAGTCCATGGTTTTGAGTGCCCACCAAGGTACAATGTATCTAGACATTGGGTATTGGTCTTGGACTTTGGGTTTTACCCAACTACATTCAATGTATTTAGTCAATGGGTCAAATACTTAAATTTCTACCCATTTATATTACCCATTATAATACATACTAGTTATGTATATATTTACCCAATATGTAAACACTAGTTGTTATACATAAACTATTTAACTAAATATGTTTTAATGGTTTGTTGGGGGTTTGATCATAATGCAACATAACAAACATGTACGAACCTGTGTCGTAGCATACAAGGACTTGAGTCGTCGAGTGGTGTTGAGACAAAATATAATTACAATAACTTATACATTTTACGTTATGCATTACAAGTTACACGTTTGTGATCAACAAAACAAATGAAAATGTATAGATTAAATATCGTAATATTTGCAATAACACAACACACATGTTTAATAGGTTGACATAAGTTGATCTAAATATTTGAAAACCAAGTTTTAATTGGTAAAACAATGCAACCCCCCCCTTCTAGGTTTCCACAATTGGCATCAGAGCTTCGTTACCAAGCTTCTTAAAGTATATTGTACTTTAAAAACTTGATACGATCCGTGTTTAATTGAAAACTACAAAGAAGGTCTTTTACAAAAACAAACACCATGTTTTTAAAACACTTTGTTTGGATGTTGATTAGATGACAACATTTTTTTTTCTTGTTATTTATTTAATTGCACTAACCTTCCTTGTCATGTTGCTTATTTAAAGCTCATACCTACCAAGCCATAGGAATTGCTTAGTAACAAGAATACCTTCCCTAAAAAGGTATCTTAAACAAGAATGAGCCAGAATTGTCTACTAACATTTGTTGTGTCATTTGCAAAGACATTACTAAGTGCATTAGAGGCATGAATTTCCACTTATCTCTAAATAACATTAGCTTGATAAATGAGTATGCTTACATAGGAATTTATATGATTATCTTTTGTGCATATATTGCATGTAGCTTTGTTAGGAAACTTTTTTCGCACACGTGTTGCTCTTTCGTCTACAGTCGAGGTTTATAAAATTTTTGTTTTACTTCATTTAATCCAAAAACCATATCTTTCTAATAATAAAACAAAACACAAATCTCAAAAATTCCTCCTTCCCCAGAAAACTCCCTCCGATGTCCACTCCACCAAATCCTCACTTTTTCAAATCTTCCACTTTCAAAAATTACCTCTCATTCAAAACTTCATCTTCATCCTCAACTCATCTCATCACAAACCAAAAACCAAGAAGGTTCTTCATCAACATGGTTTACGTCGCCATCGTACTCATCGCCCTAACACTCATCGCTCTCGTGTTTCCCATGATGAAGTTCTCGTATGGAGACATATACTTTGTGTTGTTAATATACATTGGTGTTATATACCCAATCCTTTGTATCGTTATTAGAATTGAAATGAAATACTACTAATGTTCTAGTTTATTTCTCAAATATGTTTGTCCTTTCGTTTATTTTTTTATCTTTCGTATTTTGGTCTTGAGATACATTAGAAACCGACATTGCATGCTAAAGTAAACATTGGCTAAAATACATACCTTTGTATAAACATATAAAATGCAAAAATCTATTTTCGTCAAACCCCGTCATCATCGCAGATCCACGGTTCCCCTCGAGGTATACTAGCCGGATCCCTCATGGAAGGAACCGTGAGAACCGTCTTCCGGATAACGCTTTTCATGCAATATAAAAACTGTTTTCTTCCTAAAAGAAATGTTCCACTAGAATGTCAAACATTAACTGAGTTAATTATCATTGTTAATAAACATCTTGTAAAAACGTTAGGTAATCACTGTTTTTCCCGTAATATGTCACATCCTATTAACTCTTCTTTTCTATTGGTCTCGCTATGTCGCATGAATATGAGTTTGATTGTTCACTCACTTGCGTCTACACCCCTAACATCTCCCTTGAGCCCAACACACCTGGCAATCATGTCAGTGGGTTCAATAATCTTGAAACCCGTCACTTCCATGAAGGACGTATTATCGACACTCCTCTACAATACGAAAAAGGTATCAATACCTCCTTCCGAACCATAGGATTGGAATGTCTTCTCGAAATTAATGTGAAAATATGTCCAAGGTTTGTATTGGAATTCTTCCGTCAATTGAACTCGTTCGTAACGAGGATCGCTCTCTATCTCTTTGGTTTTGGATCAAAAACCAAAAGTTTGTTTTAACCCTTGGGCAATTTGCTCACATCCTCCGAATTCCAAATCATGGACAATGTGCCTTCACTGAAGATTGGTCTCTTGATTCTCTCTTCAATTTTCATGAAGAAAATAGTCCATATTATTCACACATACGTTCCCCGCAAGACTTGACTCGCATGATATGCAAACCTCGACCCTATTACTCCGATCCAAACATTATCTATACACGGGATATCGGAGAAGAGTACAAGGCTCTCGCACTCATCCTACGTGAAAATGTTTGGAGTCTTAGGGGAAATTGAGAAATTCTTCCCGCTTGTTGTGCTCACATAATGTATTGTTTGCTAACACAACAACCATACAATCTTGCCTACTTCTTCGCAAGGCGAATTGCAAATATTCAAGGCTCCAAGAACAAACTAATCCCTTATGGAATGTTCCTGACACGCCTTTATCATCACATCATGTACTTCCACCCTCAATTTCAAAGTTCGTTGTACGTACTTGTGAACAAAATGATGGAACCTCTAAACACATCTCTCATGAAGACTTTCTTCATTCCTGAATCGGCGAACACTCATCAACCATTTGATGATCCATCTAGCGAAAACGCTCAAGGAACTTAATTTTATTTCAAAATAGGGTCAATCCTTAGTATTCATGCTTTATCAATGTAATGTAATTTATTTCATGAAATAAAACATTTAACATTTGATATCTATACTATATTAGTGTTAGAACTTCTTAGAAAACACTAACCTTGAAATATGATGACTTGCATACCTTTTGTAAAGGTTCTGTTTAGCAGGAAGACGGATCCCCAAGTTTGTGCTAGACGGATCCCTACTCTTAGGGAACCGTGGGATCCGGCAAACAGAAATGCAGTTGCAATCATTATACTTCAAGCCATGTCCTTAGATCACTTCACACCATGCTTAAACATAGTATCTTAGGACAAATTGAGCCCTTATGAAGCTGGCTAAAAGTTTCGTACTCACGCATAACTCACTTAGATCACACTCAAGGCGCTTGTAGATCTATTGTTTCATCAAAACTCATTACTCTTCCGCTCTTATACTCACACATGATCCCTCACATGTTAATACATCTAGCTTTAGAAATTTTTCAATTTTTAGCAAATTGATTGTAGTCATCCTTACCTCAAAATAGGTCGAAATGGGACAAATTCTAGCTTTTCCATCTTAAGCTCTTAGGATATCCTCCAAAACATTATCCTAAGTTACTATCTGGTCTCTAGGATCATTTAGCTCCATTTGACACTCTCAAGTCTCTAGTTTCATCTTTGGTCACTCATTGGTACTCATAAAAGTTTCAATCTCTTCCATAAAAAGCAATCATTAGCTACATCACTCATTGCCCTTAAGCATTTAAGTACCCTTTCATTTAAGACACTTAGATGGACTTAAACACTCAAGAAGGAATACAAACATCATTGTTATCTTTTCCTAGCTGCTGAGAGCCGGATCCCTAGGATTAGCCTAGACGGATCCCTCATTGGAGGGAACCGTGGGATCCGTGTGACAGATTCATGTCAACTCTAGCTAAAACAATCATTTCAAGCTCATCTTGCTAACTTGAACACTCCATCTCATCTTAATTAAGCTCCTAGATCAGTACAACTCTGAAGTTGACTCTTGTGCATGCTAATCATCACATTCTAAGGAATCTTAGTGGCTTTAGTCTTGAATGCACTTGCCAAATCCCTTGCTTTATAAACCACATTGTTAGGACTCCTAAAGTCATCATCTTCATCCTCATTTTTAGCACTTAGAAACTTTTACAAACCTCTTTGAATCATCTCATCATGAGGAAAGCTCCAAGTGGTAACTCATCCACCAAAGGACCACCTAAGAAAATTGCTCGCGTTGTACACGATATTTCTTCAACCGAATCATCTCCGGTTAAATCCACAAATGCTAGGATTTCTCCTCCACCAACTCAACCATTCAAACCAATTCCTAAAAGGATAGTTCCCACAAAACTACCAATGACAAATACCACCATACCTCCTAAACCAAACAATCCCATTTCCACTAAACCATCACCATTGGTGCCTAGAGCCCTATCATTCACCACTCCACTCTCATCACCATACCTCTACAATCTAGAGGATTTGCCTCCTAGGCCATCTCATCCTCCACCACCGGGAACATTCTCCTTATTAGGAGAAATAGCGGAACTAAATCAAGGTGTTGAGTCAACACGAGCTCCGGCTTCCTTTTCTCCGTCACCATCAAATAATCCCATTTGAATTATGAGAAATCATCAAAGTCAACCACCCGACCACATGGAAGTTGACACCTCTCTACCACCACCATCATTCTTAGTAGAGCCATCTTCGAATGCGCCTCCGCCAATCCCTCCCTCGTTTGAGGCTCCTCAACCAGCTTCACTTGATCCTTCACATCAAGCAATCTCCTTTCTTCCATCATCACTACCTAGCCATGACAAAGATTGTTATCATTGTCAACATGTTGAAAGTTTGATACAGGATGTACGGGAAGATCAACGTTTCATGTTTTATCACCTCCTCGAACGTTTCGACGAAATTAAACAAACTTGAGCTAGAGGATTCTAGTGGTGTCCTAGTATCAAGCGTGACTTAGATAGTCTAGTAACTCAAAGTCATGTATCGTTCATTTTTTTAGTTTTTAGAGTCATGTATATCATATCTCTAGTTTTATTAAATGAAATTACATGATATTTGCTATATTTCTGAGTATATGATTATTGGTCTAATAAATATCTCATTTTGATGCCAACATATTTTTTGGTACATCACTTTTTATGTATTTTAGTTACAGATAGACGGATCCATACGTTTTGCCTAGACAGATCCCTCAACAAGGAAACCATGGGATCCGTGCAACAGAAGACCAGTTTTCTACTAACTTGAGTCTTATTTGCAGGAAATTATGCATTATATACTTGTCTTCTAAACTTTGTGATAAGGTTTTAAAATGTACCTTTTTGAGGGGTCGTTTAAGCCCTTATTTGATCACTTTTGTATTCGTTATTACTTAATATCGTTCCTTTTCATTTTTAGGTATCTTGAAGGCAAAATGTCGGAATGACACTTATTCGGACTAAAAGGCGAATATATGAAGAAAATGGCCAAAGTCAAGAATCGAGACACTCAGTCGCTAAAAGCAAGGGACGCGCGGTGTTATCTCGTGACGCCTCGGACAACTTTTGTGACTACCAAGAGCTAAATTGCTTATTTTCAAGTGACGGCCTGTGTTTTAAAAGAGTAGGTCGTCACAACTCGACGGCCTAGATTTGATCCAGACGACGCCGAGATCAAGGGGACGGCATCACAAGCATAAGGTGACGCCGTCACAAGACTAACGTGGCCAAGACGAAACCCTAATAACGGCAACCCGACGGCCATAAATCAAAGGTGACGCGTCTCATATGTAATCTATATATAGAATCCAAATTTTTAGTTTTTAGTGTGTAGTCTTTTGGAGTAAAACCTAAACCGAACCAAGGTTGTCTTGTACAGTATTTTAGGGTTCCAAACCCTATCTTACATCAAGATAAGTGTTTTACTTCATTAATTCAATTATGTCTTCAATTACTTGTGTGTATGCTTGCATGTTTCTCATGTCCGACTAATTTACTTGTGTGTTTGCTTAAGGAATATGAAACTTAATTATTGAATATTGATTGGTTGTCTCTTATCTTAATTGTTAATGATCTAGTATTGTGATAGGTCATTCGTTGTGTAGTTAATGCTTGATTAATCTTTGTTGAACCTTAGCTTATAATACCTAGAGTCATTGTAGGCTAAACCATCCAAGAGTACCTTAGAGTTGAGTTTATAAATCCTAGAGATTTTGTAGGCGATAACCTTTGGTAGTTTCAAAGAGTTAGGATAAACGATACCCTAAGACCTTAGACACACAACGCGATTAAGAATAAGGACGTGACAATTCAACCATCAATAGGAGATATTAAGGAATAATAAAACCTAAGTAAACACATCTTTAAATCATCATACGAGCACACAATAATTAGACATAGACTATATACACCTTAGTTTAGATAATTAGATAAGTAGAAGTAATCGGTAGAAATACCAACCCCCAAATCCAAACTCCAAGATTTGTACCTTTTCATTTCCTAAAAAACATAAAAAGATAAAAAAATAATCTTCCTCAACCCCAACCTTAGCGTAGTAACTTCTCACTAGCATTCCTATTCCCCTAGAGAACGATATCAATTCCCGTGGCTTACCCTAATACTACACTACAACGATTAGGTTCACTGCCTATGGTGTTGAAAAACTTGATCGATTTAAAAGGAAGTTCCTTTGATCCCTAAAGGAAGTTCCTTTGACCCCGAACGACGCGTGTAGCGTTATCAAGTTTTTGCGCCACGCCGGGAATAGAATGGCTAGTTAGATTTCTATCTCGCTTAGGTTTCCTTACTTGATTCCTATCAATTAAGCTTTTTTCTCATTTTTAGCTTCCTTGTAGTCTATCCCCCTTCTTTGTGTTTGTGTTCGTAAAACCCTTTTCATTTGTCACTATGGCAAGCGAAGTTGCATTTGAATCATTAACAAATGAGGAACAATTGAATTTCGCAGATTGGATTGCATTTTATTGTTCTAATGATTTTGTGAGTGATCTTAGAGATATCCAAAAGGAGACTGGTGTAACAAGGAGACGGGTGTAACGTTGGATGGATTTGATAAATTTTGTGCTTGTGTGACTTCTATTCAACGATCATTGTTAGGATCAACTCCTTTTAGTAAGACCATCTGGAAATTTTTTGAGAAAAGCCTCCTAAGCATAAACCATCAGTTGAATGATCTTAGGCACCATGATCAAAAAGACTTAGTTTTTAAGAACATGGAACCTAAACCCGAACAAGATTGTGAGATGGTTAGAGTTGAAATACTTAGTTGCATGTGTGGGATAGACTTCAAAACATATGACACGCGTGAGGAACTTTAGGCAAATAGAACATAGTAGTCAAGTTTTGAGAACAATTCTTATGAATCGGACCAAGAATTTGAAATGGCCAAAGAAGGATTTGAGATGCTTAGGAGTGTATTTGGGTTAGATCATACTAATAAAAATTTAGGAGATCTAGATATAATGGATAATGAGGTGGAAACTCCAAGCCCACAGCCCTACCATCACTGAGGAACACACATCGCCTATAACTTACCCGGAGAAGTAGAAGAGACTATAGGAACCCCGATTGATATAGAACCTTGGACCAAACGCCACTAGAGAATGTAGGTTTAGATGCTTGTTGTCATGACCTCTCTTAGTCCTAGGGAAGTTCCTAATTTTGATGAAACGGAGCCTCAACCAAAACCTTACCCAATTTTCCGCCTTTAGATGTGAATCTTGAATTGAATTAGGCCCCAATCCACCCATCAAAATAAATAATCCGGTAGTTGCTTGATAAAGGTGGTAGACTCTAGGCCATGTAGAGTGGAAGCTAATATAGGAGTAACCCATGACCTTACACACTTATATCACCCATTCATGGTTGATAACAAGAAACATTATGGGTTTAAACCGGTTTATTAGGTCAAGATGGATCCTTAATTAAGAATCTTTTGAAGTTGATGAAGATGATCCATTTTTAGGAGAGAGATTTGATTCACCCGCTACACCAATAGAGTTAGGTAAGGTTATAATGAATGGAGCACACCTTTGAGCATATAAATCACCCATCACCCTCTCCTCACGTAGCAAATTTCCACCCTAAGGGTGTGTATCGCTACTATCACCCGCACTTAAGCTTAAGTGTAGGGAAAACCTCCTCTTTATCCGTTAAATAAGGGTAGATTCAAGCTCGTGACTCGAACAAAAACAAGCGCTTCGTGGGAGGCAACTCATGCTTAATCGTTTGCTTGTTTGTGTCATATATCTTTTATTGATTGTTTATTCTCATGTTTAAATTCATAAAAATGCTTTATTTTGTTTTTAACCTCGTCTTAATTACATATAAAGGTATTTTACATAAGGGATAAGTGTAGGGAGGATTACACACGTTTTTAAAAGAAACGTAAACATAAGAATTTCAATTAATTAAAAGATATACATGTGTGTTTGTTCGAGTCAAATGCTTGTATCGAGTCATAATGGATGTCTTGCAGAAATTTTTCCGCATTCTAAAGATGTAAATTTTCCGAATTTTTTCGAGAAAATCGCACCGCTTTTTGTCAGAGGATAAGATTTGACCGACGTCGCCAGATCGCAAACGACGGCCGTGAAGGAGCAAAACAATTGATTACTTTTTCTCGCTTTTCGAGTGCTTATAAAATTTTGGAATTTTCTGTGTCTTAATTTTCCGTAAATTCAGAAACATCCATTCCACAAGCATTATATCCTAGTTTAGTAGAGTCCTATATATATTATTACCGCCGATTTTACGCAAATGTTTCGCTTTGTTTTCTTCAAGTGTGTGTTTAATTTACCAAGAAGAAAATACATAAGATGAGAAGGAGCTTTTCACGCAAACATTCTTCTTGAAGAAAGATGTAACCACCACTTCACACGGATCCTACCGAGCTAATAAGGGAGTACTAGTTTTTTCGCTTTTAATTACCTTCCATGATCATAACTTTGATACTTTCGGGAATATTGGGGACAATGTTCGGTTTAAGTGTAGGAGGAAAATAAACGGAACTTTGAAACTATGCTTATCCTTGATTATTTGCTTTGTCCAATTGCATTTGTGTAATAAACCATGAGAAAATGTCGGTTAGGGTAATTTTGGCACCAAATTTAAAATTTTTCATGACATATAGGAGTGGGCCATTAGTCTTAACAAAAACGTCTCATGGATAGGAAGTTATATGACTAGCACAAAAACCCTTTACCATTTAAATTTCACCCAAAATGCGAGGATCACCCTTAGATTAGTAGGAATTAAAGCATTCATCTTTAATGCTTAGTGTGTGAACCAGTAGTATAATAGATTCTAGAACTTGTTTTGTGATGCATCCCGAGATCGCTAGTAAGACTACACTTGTGTAGTTAGGAATAACTAAATGATAAGAGGCATTAGGATAACCCTTGTTTGATACCCGTAATATAATTACTTCTTCCACATCGGTTGAGTAATTCCCCCACACCCTTGCGTTGTACTCATCTTTAGTACACGATACCCCTAGTTAACCCCTCAGAGCTTATCCTTTTCGCGGTTCTCGTGAGGTTTCGGTTTTTCGGAATATCAATGAAGAGCATTGTTTACACCCCACCCCCAAATGTACACCCAAATCGCCTTAGCCTACCTTGTATGCACTCACTTTTAGTGTATTATTGTTATCACACTAAACCCTTAGTTCAATTATCTAGTTGCTTGCATAAGCTGCTAAGTCGAGTCATATCCTTTGTACACGCTTTGGGACGATTGGGACTCATGGGAAAAGTTAAAGTTTATGAAATGACGGAAGGGAACGTTAAATTCAAATTCCTTATTTGCGTAATAATGTACTCCAAGTATTTTGATCTTTTCAATTCGGGTCAAATTAGTGTTAGAGTAATAAAACTCAAGTGTAGGGATGTGCCTATAAATCCCTATCATTTTGATGTTATCGTAGAGGATGGTAGAGTAAAAGTGTATGGAAAAAAAAAAAAATCGAAAAAAATAGAAAAGAGAAAAAATAGAGTGTTGAAAAAAAAAAAAAAAAAAAAAACGGACTACCATCCTACATCTATCTTTAATATTATGTTTGTTTCAGCTTATCTAGAGTCTAGAATGTCGAGTCTTGGCTTAGCAACGTCATTCTTTGCATGCTTGTAACATAAAGATTTTGACTTGCCACCACTAAATAGCCTATCCCACCAAACCCTTTGTTTCCTACCGTAAGCCTAACATTACAACCCTTTAAAAGACCTCTTTGATAGTCTTTCCTAGGTGCTTACGCCAAAGCGATGGAGGTTTGATCTAGTCTCAAGCCTATGGTAATCTATGTACTAGGACCGTTAATGAGTGTTTATCTTCCATTTCCAACTTGTTATATTTCATATACACCGAGAGATGTGAGTATCCAAACACCCCATGTGAGGTGCTAGTATGTATTTCCGTGCTTGTTATTACTTTTATGGGCTTATATGTGTTGTGGATTGTTCTAAACCAATGCTTCATGACCCTAACTTATAAATTAATTGGTTAAAGCACATTTGCTTGAGGACAAGCAAATACCAAGTGTAGGGATATTTGATAAGGTTTTAAATGTACCTTTTTAGGGTCGTTTAAGCCCTTATTTGATCACTTTTGTATCCGTTATTACTTAATATCGCTCCTTTTCACTTTTTAGGTATCTTAAAGGCAAAATGTCGGAATGACACTTATTCGGACGAAAAGGCGCGAATATACGAAGAAAATGGCCAAAGTCAAGAATCGAGACACTCAGTCGCTAAATCAAGGGACGGCGTAGTGTTATCTTTGACACCGTCGGACCACTTTTGTGATGGCTCAAGAGCCAAATTGCTTATTTTCAAGTAACGGGTTCAGGTTTTAAAAGAGTAGGTCGTCGCAACTCGTGACAAATTTAGATTTGATCCAGACGACGCCGAGATCAAGGGACGGCCACAAGCATAAGGTGATGTTGTCGCAAGACCAACGTGGCTAAGACGAAACCCTAATAACGACAACCCGACGGTATCACAAATCAAAGGTGACGCGTCGCATATGTAATCTATATATAGAATCCAATATTTTAGTTTTCAGTGTAGTCTTTTGGAGTAAAACCTAAACCGAACCAAGGTCGTCTTGTACAAGATTTTAGGGTTCCAAACCCTATCTTACATCAAGATAAGTGTTTTACTTCATTAATTCAATTATGTCTTCAATTACTTGTGTGTATGCTTGCATGTTTCCCATGTCCCGCTAATTTACTTGTGTGTTTGCTAGGAATATGAAACTTAATTATTGAATATTGATTGGTTGTCTCTTATCTTAATTGTTAATGATCTAGTATTGCGATAGGTCATTCGTTGTGTAGTTAATGCTTGATTAATCTTTGTTGAACCTTAGCTTATAATACCTAGAGTCATTGTAGGCTAAACCATCCGAAGAGTACCTTAGAGTTGAGTTTATAAATCCTAGAGATTTTGTAGGCGATAACCTTTGGTAGTTTTAAAGAGTTAGGGATAAACGCATACCCGCGACCTTAGACACACAACGCGATTAAGAATAAGGACGTGACAATTCAACCATCAATAGGAGATAATTAAGGAATAATAAAACCTAAGTAAACACATCTTTAAATCATCATACGAGCACACAATAATTAAACATAGACTACATACACCTTAGTTTAGATAATTAGATAAGTAGAAGTAATCGGTAGAAATACCAATTCCCAAATCCAAACTCCGAGATTCGTACCTTTCCATTTCCTAAAAAATATAAAAAGATAAAAAATAATCTTCCTCAACCCCAACCTTAGCATAGTAACTTCTCACTAGCATTCCTATTCCCCTAGAGAACGATATCAATTCCCGTGGTTTACCCTAATACTACACTACAACGATTAGGTTCATCGCCTAGGTGTTGAAAAACTTGCTCGACGAAAAGGAAGTTCCTTTGACCCCGAACGACGCGTGTAGCGTTATCACTTTGTTATGTAGATTTTCAATTTACACGTGAAGACTTTGACACCCTAGGCTAGGGGGAGCTTTGTGTCAAAGCATTACATTGCAAGATCACTTGCAATATTAGGATTACATTTCATGACGTCTCTTTGCAAAGTTGCAATCATCAAGGGGAGCATATTCGTCACTTAGACGAAATCTTTTACAAACATAGTTGCAATCCATTAGCTTAGTAGTTTTTATTTACTTGACGCCCTCACAAAGGGATGGACTCGTCAAGGGGGAGTTAAGACGAGAACTCTTCCCGTCACTTGATCTCTATTTTTTTTCTTTCACATGTTCATCTTAAAACAATGTGTTAGTTCCTTTTCAAAGCTCTTTTTATTTCGACAAAAAGGGGGAGAAGAAAGTAAAAACTGAAAATTCAAACTTTTACGAATTTTAGTTTTTTTCTTAAAATAATTTTATGTTTTGACATCAACAAAAAGGGGAGATTGTTAATACAAATAAACCATAAAAATGTTTATTTATATTTTACGATCTTCTAATGTTTTGTCGATAACAAACGTAAAATCATTTTAACGAAACAAATAAAATACGTAATTGTTTTTAGCCAATAGTTGTTTAACACACTTACGTTTTCACATAAAACACTAAAACAAGTATAAGTGCTTTTATGATTTAGTAATACATATGTATTATAATGGGTGATACAATTGGGTAGAAACTTAAGTATTTGACCCATTGACCAAATACATTGAATGTAGTTGGGTACAACACAAAGTCCATGACCCATACACATAGAGCTTGATCCATAACCCATTGCATGACATCATGCATAAGTCATATATGGATAATATCCATGGCCCATAGATTTAATCCATGATCCACGGTTTTAATCCATGAACCATGGACTAGATGCATTGCATCTTGTAGATACATTGCATCTACTTGGTTTCCCATGATCCATAACCCATGACCCATGAACCAAAACCCATGGGCAAAAGGGAGCGTCCCACGGATCCCCAGTAATACACTAGACGGATCCCTCAAGTGAGGGATCCGTGGGATCCGTGGCCATTTTCTCTCTATAAATAGTGAGTCATTTCTTCATTGTTCCTCACCCCTTTCTCACATATTTTCTCTTTGAGTTATGAACTCTCTAATCTTAGATCCAAGAGATCTATGTATGTAGTTTTGTTTTTATGTGATTCTCTAGGTTCCTCTTAAAGGCGACATCACCATCTTTTGAAGACGAGCAAGCTCAAGTCCATGAGTTGCCATGCTTCATTATCATCAAGACTACTGAGGTTCTCTTGTTGATAGTTCTCTTCTTCCTCATAAGAAGTGTAGTGTTGAAGACATTAGTGAAAGATGTCTAAAAGAGTCAAGATGAAGACATTAGTGAAAGGTGTCGAACGTCCGTATTGAAAACATTAGTGAAGGGTGCTTAGAAGTCAAGGCTAAAGGCATTAGTGAAGAATGCCTATAAGTCAAGTCACAAGGCATTAGTGAAGGGTGCCTAGAATATCGAGTCAAAGGCATTAGTGAAAGGTGCCTAAGGTGTACATTCGATATGGTGTGATTCGATGTACAAGATAGATTAGTATTGGGTCAAAGGATATTAATGTCCTTGTTGATGTTTTTATAAGGAGTAGATCTCCTTTGGGGTTAGTTGTTGTTGTAGTGTTGGGTAGTAGTTCCCCCATTGTAATGGAACTCGGAATCTAGCCTAGTACCGGATAAAGGGTAGGCGACGTTGTGAAGGCTTCTCCGCCATAAGGAGTTGGTGTCGTGTAGTGTTTAAGAACTCTCGAGTAGGTGCCTCGGGGAGTGGAGTAGGGCAAGGAATGTGTCCTTGTAGCCGAACCACTATAAATACTCGCGTTGTGCTTTTGTGCTTCTTACTCCTTATCTTTTCATTACATTCTTATATATGCTTGTCTATCAACATCCAACATGCGAAAACGTAGAGGGGGGGGGTGAACCATTGCATTTGCTAATCTCGACGCGAGGATGCATTTAACGCATTACGGAATGTAAGGCCAACCCCTTAATATCACATAAGATTCCGCAAGATTAAAGGTTCATTATAAATCAAGTTTCACCATTATTAGTCCGGTTACTTTTTCTTGATCAAGCGTGTCATAATGTGTAAAGTGTTAAATATAGTTTCTAACTATATGAAAGACCAAGTATGTATCACAAACATAGACATCAACCACATAGAAAATAAACAATGTAAAGCGATAAGTAAAAGGATAACAAACATAGACATCAACAACATAGAAAATAAACAATGTAAGCGATAAGTAAAAGGATAGACAAACCAACACGAGGATTTATAGTGGTTCGGCTACAAGGACACCTTCCTTGCCCTACTCCACTCCCCGAGTCACCTACTCGAGAGTTGCTTCACTAGATCAATAAACTCCATTCTTGGCGGAGAAAACCTTACACAACGCCGCTTACACTTTTCCCGGTACTAAGCTAAACACCGAGTTCTTCCACGAGATAGAACCAAACCTATCACAACGTCGCCTACCCTTTATCCGGTACTAGGCTAGATACCGAGTTCCATTATAAAGGAGGAACTACTACCCAACACTACACCAACAACTAACCCCAAAGGAGATCTACTCCTTATAACAATATCAACAAGGATATCAATATCCTTTGACCCAATACTAATATATCTTGTACATCGAACACACCATATCGATCGTACACCTTAGGCACCTTTCACTAATGCCTTTGAATCGAATTCTAGGCACCCTTCACTAATGCCTTGTGACTTGACTTCTAGGCACCCTTCACTAATGCCTTTAGCCTTGACTTCTAAGCACCCTTCACTAGTGCTTTCAATATGGACATTCGACACCTTTCACTAGTGTCTTCATCTTGACCCTTTAGACATCTTTCACTTATGTCTATGACACATCTATGACACCCATTATGTTTTGTGGTCCAACATAACAAACCTTGTGTTTTATGGCACAAACACATAAACCATCTAGTATAGTCATAGATATACGACACATCTATGACACCCGTTATGTTTTGTGGCCCAACATAACAAACCTTGTGTTTTATGGCACAAACACATAAACCATCTAGTCTAGTCATAGATACAAGAATATGATACTAGACAATATCCAAGACAATGTGTCTAATGGATATGAAATCCTAAGCTAAACATCAAGACACTAGTACAAAAACTGGATTTCGTCACACATGGTCGAAATGAAACGGCCACACATTCGCATATTTGTGTGGCTGAATGTACGAAAATTGACAACATTTACTAATTAGTCACACATGAAAATTTTGATTGTGTGACCATTAGAATCAGACACACACAATCGAACATTATGTGGCTAAAGGTAACTGGTGATTTTGTTTATGATCATTTAGCCACATACGAATTTGGAACGTGTGACAAATACAAGTAACCTTGATGCATTAGTCACATTAAGTAATTTTTTGTGTGTCTAAATCCTATAGTCAAGTTTTGTCACACATTATTTAAGGGTGACTGATATGTTTTGCTAATTATTTAGCCGCATCTGAAATTGGAACGCGTGACAAAAGAAAAGTAAGGTTGAAGCATTAGTCACGATATACATGTAAACAGTGACAGATTTATGTCACACACTTGAACACTGTGACCAAATGCCATATATGGTCACACAAAACGTTTTGTCACACATTCGTTAAGTGTAACCAAAATCCAGTACATATGGTCACGTAAGTTAATATGTGTGTTTAAAGTTTAGTTTGTGTTAGCTTGCCAAAAGCTAATGTATATAGTCACATTTACTACTAACATCGTGACCAAATGCCATATATGGTCACACTAAATGTTTTGTCACACATTATTTAAGTGTAGCCAAAATCCAGTACATATGGTCACGTAACTTAATATGTGTTTTTAAAGTTTATTTTGTGTTAGCTTGGAAAAAGATAATTTGTATAGTCACATTTACTTCTAGCACTATCATGTGACTATATTCCTTTACAATAGCAACAACATATCACAAATGTGTGACTAAATTATGTTCATGTGGCCATTGAATGATCAATAGTCACACAAAATACATAATTCTTCACTTTAAACACCATATGGTCACACTTATTAACACTTTTAGCCACTTTATGATTAATTGTATGTGACTAAATATCCAAAACAAACATGCTTTGTGTGACTAAATGTTAGAAAAGGCCACACAAACATAAAATTCATGTGGCCATTGGATGATCAATAGTCACACAAAATACACATTTCTTCACTTTAAACGCCATATGGTCACACTTATTAACACTTTTAGCCACTTTATGATTAATTGCATGTGACTAAATACCCAAAACAAACATGCTTTCTGTGACTAATGTTAGAAAAGGCCACACAAACATAAAATTCATGTGGCCATTGGATGATCAATAGTCACACAAAATACATATTTCTTCACTTTAAACACCATATGGTCACACTTATTAACACTTTTGGCTACTTTATGATTAATTGTATGTGATTAAATACCCAAAAGAAACATACTTTGTGTGACTAAATGTTAGAAAAGGCCACACAAACATAAAATTCATGTGGCCATTGGATGATCAATAGTCACACAAAAAAATATTCTGTTTTTGATAAACAGACTTAACTACGAATACTAAATGACTTAACTTAGGTCTGCGCAGACTTAACTTTGTACCGGCAATTTTAACCACTAAAACTAACCTACCAGACTTAACTTTGTAACCGCAAATTTTAACCACTAAACTTTTATGCTTATAAGCGTACAACATAATATATATATATATATATATATATATATATATATATATATATATATATATATATATATATATATATATATATATATATATATATATATATATATATATATATATATATATATATATATATATATATATATATATATATATATATATATATATATATATATTTATTTTTGGTGCAAAGGTTAACTTTGATTAATTAAGGAAACACCATATGGTCACAATTTTGTGAACTTTTAGCCACTTTATGATTAATTGTATGTGACTAAATACCCAAAACAAACATGCTTTGTGTGACTAAATGTTACCAAAGGCCACACAAACATAAAATTCATGTGCCCATTTGATGATCAATAGTCACACAAAATACACATTTCTTCACTTTAAACACCTTGTTGTCACACTTATTAACACTTTTAGCTACTTTATGATTAATTTTATGTGACTAAATTCCAAAAACACACATGCTTTGTGTGACTAAATGTTAGAAAAGGCCACACAAAAACAAATTTCATGTGGCCATTGGATGATCAATAGTCACACAAAATACACATTTTTTTACTTTAAACACCATATTGTCACACTTATTAACACTTTTTGGCCACTTTATGCTTAATTGTATGTGACTAAATACCCAAAAGAAACATGCTTTGTGTGACTAAATGTTAGAAAAGGTCATAAAAACATAAAATTCATGTGGCCATTGGATGATCAATATTCACACAAAATACACATTTCTTCATTTTAAACACCATATGGTCACACTTATTAACACTTTTAGCCACGTTATAATTAATTGTATGTGACTAAATACCCAAAACAAACATGATTTGTGTAACTAAATATTACAAAAGGCCACACAAACATAAAATTCAAGTGGCCATTGGATGATCAATAGTCACACAAAATGCACATATCCTCACTTTAAACACCATATTGTTATTAACACTTTTTGGCCACTTTATGCTTAATTGTATGTGACTAAATATACAAAAAAAATGTTTTGTGTGACTAAATATTACAAAATGCCACACAAACATAAAATTCATGTGACCATTGGATGAAAAACAGCCACACAAACTACACATTTTTTCACTTTAAACAGCATATGGTCACACTTATTAACACTATTGGTCACGTAACTTAATATGTGTGTTTAAAGTTTAGTTTGTGTTAGCTTGCCAAAAACTAATGTGTATAGTCATTTTTTCTTATAGGACGATCATGTGACTATATGCCTTTACAATAACCACAACATATCACAAGCGTGTGACTAAATTATGTTAGTAAAATATAACAAGAAAATAAAAAAGGATGTTACACCCCAGCGAGAATCGAACCCGCAACTCCCTTATGGAAGTCAAGCGGGTTACCATCTTGCCAGAGTAACCTATTCATTAATATAATGCATTTCTTTTTTAATATATAAGTTTAAGCTTCATTATTTTTGGCTAGTAGCTTAAAGGGTGCTTATAGAAGCTGCTTATTAAACCGTGGCTTTTTATCCCTTTGCTTATTTTCAACTTGTTTCATTTTTAAAATTTTGAATTTTGCACAACGAAATAAGTTGTAGATTATTTGGTTTAAAGGATAAAATATCATAACGGCTTAAACCGTTTTTTTTTCATTTTTTTTCTTGATTTCGACCGTTTTTGTACATCTGGGACCGTTTTTGTCCATTGTCTAACGTTTTCGTAAAAAAAACGTATGAAGGCGTACATAATGTATGAAAGCGAACACAACGTAGCAAAACAAAGAAAAAAAAGGAGAAGAACATATGAAAACGAAAAAATCGTACAAAAATGTACGAAAACGTAATAAACATTTCATAACGTTTTAATACGGAGGAAAACGTTCAAACAAGCCTGAAAACATATGAAACGAGCGAAAATTGCCGAAAACGTTCACAATGGATGAAATCGGTCGAAAAGGTCAAAATCGGTCGAACACGGTCATGTGTTGGTTGATAACATGACAAAATCGGTCGAACACGGTCATGTGTTGGTTGATGACATGAAATCGGTCGAACAAGGTCGAAAATCGGTCGAACACGTTCAAAATGGGATCATGAGGTAAATATAAAATGAGATGAAAAGTATAAGTGTGGGTGAATAAAGTGAATAACGAGGGAATACCCAAATCATTTAAACTTCGCTCAACCCCATCATCACCGACCAAAGCCCCCACTAACTCACAACAAATGGAAAGGTTATTTGCTCCTCCGCTCGCGACGATATTGATGAACGTGCTCCGTGTGTATTTCAAGCTCACTGCACAACCCGATAATATTCCTATACCGATACACTGCTACAACAACCATGTTGAAGATGCACCTACACCAGCTTGACTCCAACACAACAGCTTGAACACACCGCTTCCAACAATGATGAACCAAATTGATGATATTCTCAATGAAGTACCCCACCGCAGATTTTGATCCAAATGCATTCTTCAACCCGCTTGCTAATGAGACTCATCGCACAGATGTCGCTAAATCTTCAACAAACCATTTGAATCCTCGTAATCTACACAATGTATACCAACATCAACCTCTACACACCAATGGACAAAAGACCATCCTCTCGCTAACATTATTGGCAACCCGAATCAACCAATCGTTACGAGACAACGTCTTCACACGATGGTGAACATTGCATTTATGCACTCACCGCCCGCTAACTGAGCCTAAAACATTAAAGACGCAATGACAAAAGACAACCGGATTGAATCCATGTAGAAGAACTCAACCAATTCAAACGCCTTGAAGTATGGAATT
The DNA here is from genome assembly GCA_022545495.1 of Chrysanthemum lavandulifolium. Lineage (NCBI taxonomy): Eukaryota > Viridiplantae > Streptophyta > Magnoliopsida > Asterales > Asteraceae > Chrysanthemum > Chrysanthemum lavandulifolium. The sequence goes on along the minus strand of CM040245.1, from coordinate 188,345,522 downwards.
GGTTGAAAGACCAACGGGGTCTACGCCATTGGTCTAAAATGGATTTGGAAAACAAATTGATGTCAAGGAACGCCATCCAAAACAAGTCACGCCTAGTTGCTAAGGGTTATCGCTGAAGAGGAATAGACTTTGAAGAATCTTTTGCTCCGGTTGCTCGCCTTGAGGTCGTTCGGATATTTCTCGCTCGCGCTCATATGAATATGACGGTCTTTCAAATGGATGTCAAACTGCGTTTCTCAACGGACAACCGAAGAAACGGTTTATGTCACCCAACCCGACGGATTCGTTAATCCAGAGTGCCCGAACCATGTCTACAAACCGAACAAAGCTCTTTATGGTCTCAAACAAGCCCCTCGGGCATGGTACGATAAGCTATCATCTTTCCTCATTGCCAATAATTTCACCAAAGGCTCGGTTGACCCAACTCTTTTTATACAATATCATGGGACACATATCTTAATTGTTCAAATTTACGTGGATGACATCATTTTGGGTCGACACATAAAAAGTTTTCAACCGCTTTTGCAAAACTAATGAAGAAAAATTTTGAAATGTCCATGATGGGTGAACTTACGCTCTTTCTAGGACCGCAAGTTCATCAATCACCCCGTGGTATTTTCTTGAGTCACCCAAATATGCCCTTGAACTGTTAAACAAATTTGGAATGACAACTGTGACACTTATGCCACACCAATGGCTCATACCAAGAAGTTAGATGTCGATTTACATGGGAAATTAGTTGACCCTACCAAATACCAAGTATTATTGGGTCTCTCATGTATCTAACAACTAGCGAGACTGATATTGTCTTTGCCGCTTATCTATGCTCCGCTATCGTCGCGACCAATGAAACCCACCTCTCGAGGCTAAAAGAATCCTACGATACATCAAGGGAACCATTAACTTGGGGATCCGTATCCGAAGGATTCGGTTTTGAACTAATCGCCAGACGACGATCACGCAGGATGCTTAGACTCAAGGAAAAGTACTTCAGAGCTCTACAATTTCTCGGTGATAAACGGTGTCTTGGCAATCAAAGAAGCAGGATTGTACATCGTCATCAACCGGGCAGAATATGTAGCCATGTCTGCGTGTTGTGCTCAAGTCATCCGGATGAGAACACAACTCAAAGACTATGGTTACGTATTTGATGAATCTCGATGTATGCGACAATCGAGTGCCATTGCGATTTCGCCCAACTCGGTTCAACATTCAAATCAAAGCACATCGATCTTCGCTATCATTTCATCAAGGACCACATGGAACATGGTACCGTTGAATTATACTTTGTGGGTACAGAATACCAATTGGCAGATCTTCTCACCAAAGCCTTGCCTCCCGCTAGGTTTAATGAGTTGGTCCACCGGATTGGTATGAGGTGTTTGACTCAAGAGGAATTGGATGACCTCTTAAAAGAGTCTTAAAAACCTGTCAAACACCAAAACATTTTTTTTGTAAATAATTTTTCAAAAACAAAATACAAAAATATAAAATCTTATAAAACAACAAAAATACTCTTCTAACCTAAAATCTTTCAACATGGCAAGTACATTTCTTCCTTCAACACTATAATCCTTCAAAATTCAATGTTTTTTACGATCAAGTGTTGAGGGGGGGAAAATTTTCACTTAACTGTTTCAAAACATCTGTGTACTTGCATGTTACCATATCTCGATTGTTTCATTTAACAATGGTGGTGAATTTTCGGTTAAATGACACCCTGACTAAATTTATAACCTTTCATTATTTCTTAAGTCGAGGGGAGTTTCACAAGTTTCTTTCCTAAAACTTTGTTTGGTAACCAAATGGAAGTTAAATGGCTTTGTTTAAAAAGGAAAAGGTGGAGGGACCAAAAGCGTCAAAATGTTAAAGTTATTTTAAATAAAACACCTCCCACCTAACTTTCACCTCACATTTAATTCTAAACCTAAACACATCTACGCCTAAGAATCATTCGAGCAACCGTTGTTTTGATCATCACTTTGTAAGTTGTTTTGTGATTAAAACATGTTTTTAAGATAAGGTTTTAATTTCATGTAAATCCAACGGCTAAAAAGTGTTTTTCATGATTGTGTGTTCCACGCTAACATATGAACACAAAATCGGTGTGTGTATGTTATTGGTTATATGGATAGTGTCAAAACGTTGTTTATACATCAAGGATACCATTTTAACCATCCAAACCCACCCGTAAACACGATCAACGATTTTTGAAAATTAGGTTTATGTGTCAATTTGGGTTTTTCCAAATGTGAAGTGTTTTGGTATAAAAGATTGTTGGGATATAGTCTTAAGTTGTTGAATTAATGATTTCCATTGCTATTAACCACCCAGAAACACGAATTGGTGAACAATTTGTATTTAGGGTTTTTTTGATTCACAACGAGTTAGGTGTTATAACTTGGTATAAAGACTCCCTCAACACTCTTAAACTACCCGAAAAAGTCTTGTGCAAATCCCATGGTTAAATTTCATACGCGTAATTCATAACCATTAGGGTTTTGACCTACGCGTATGATTTTTTACGCGTAATCTTCCTATGAATGTTCATGCCATAAAATGTTGTTAAAATGATGTTTTGTGTTAATATTGATGACTTGATGAACTTATTTCAGGCTTTGCTACGCTTAATACTCAGAATCAAGGTCATTTGCAACTCACGATAAGGATTACCCCACGCGTAGTCATGTTACGCAGAAGAATAATCCCACGCATAACGCCACGCGTAAGGTTCTACAATGGACTACGCAGATCCCGTGAAGGATATGCGTAAACAAATGACCTCACGCATAAGGTCTATTCTTACGAGTAAGCCTTACGCGTAAGGTATATATACGCCACGTAAGCTCCACGCATAAGTCGCCCTTTTCCCACGCGTAACATTTCTTACGCCGTAAGTTAGGATCTTACGCGTAAGCTGCTCACGCATATGTCAATACCGCCACGCTAACTTTGCCAATACTACGCTTAACTCGGATTGACCTTCATGATGAATTGTTACGTGTACAAACTTGTAAATAAACTAATCATAACGTCACGAATCCAATAATGTCACTAATAAACTTAATCGCTTAATATGTTGTGAACAATAAGTGATAACATAAACTTTAAAACTTAAAGTTAACTAACTCACGAAACATTTCACGACGCCATTAGACTATTGGACAAACAAGTGACTTAGGACTCAGAATAATCATTATCACCGTACATTCAATAACTAGACAATAAAACTTTCGTTGACTAACATTATGTCTTTCGATATGTTGGTTCTTTTGGCTAATGTTATTTCGAGATCACGACATGGTCGAACAAATGAATGTGGATGCATCAAGTTCTTACAATTGTCGATATCTTCCAAATGGCTATCCGAGAAAGCTTGGAAAGAACAACCTTAGGGTTGACTTTGACACACTCACATGCTCGTAATCTTCTTGTCTCATTGCATTGGATATTCTCGTGAATCATCCCTACCGTAACATGCTCTCACACTCGCCCACGCCCAGAGGTCTACATTCAACAATTGGGATTCCATGCGAGGATCCTCGTCAAAATGTCGTGAATGCGACTCTTAATCACAAACAAGTCACTATCACTCCCGATGACTTACGAGTGTTCTCATCATTCCGCATATCGCCCAACCGACTTCTTTGCTACCCCATCAAGAGACATCCTGCAATTCTTGATAGATATTGGTTATGATGAAGCTAAAGTAATCATTTCTAAGCACTCTCACGTGGAGTCAAGAATATTCTCAACCATGGAGGACACTCTATATGATCATCACCAATCGGCCTCGGTCGCGACGGTGGCTATGAGCATCCCAAGCTCATGGAACCGCAAATTTTCCGTCGTTGATCAACAAGAAGGACATCATAATTGAAGCATCGCATGGGAAGACATGATGTTGTCTCATAAGAAGCTTGGCTCCAAAATTCCCTATGTCGATACACCAAACTGTTGATACAGAGAGCTATTACACTTCATCTTGATATCCCCATGAGACTCAATGACCCGGATAATCATGACATCTTGACCGAACACATACTATCCGCCGTAATCAAAGAATCGTCTACAAAGAAACAGGGTGCCGAGTTGCTCGATCACCTTCTTTCAAAGGAAATCAAAAGTCGGAAACGCATAAAACGTATCGTAGCCGTAAAGAAGGAAAAGTTGGCCATCTTGATGAAAAGGCTTCGGGACACCTACCGGAGAACCGTAAGAGGCAATCTTTGGAAGTGCATTAAGCATAGAGAGTCAAAGGAAGTTCCCAAGAGGAACCCTCCTTCAAAGAGGACTGCTCCATCTAAGGAAGCTACCCCATCCCGCCCCCAAGCTCGAACCGCAAAGAAAGCTTCGGACGAAAGCTCAAGGCATCGAATCGATGAAGAGGTCACTTACTCAAACCGCAAAGGATGACACCCATCTGCACCAAAACCTCCAAGTCCTCAAGTCGATAAAGGGAAGACTCTGCATTTGTGCCCTATGATGAAAGCTCTGAAGAAGAAGAAGAGCTACTGGATCAATCATACAGGAAGAAGTTTAATTTCGGCAGACACCTTCAAAAGGCTAAGGAATTTGAACAAGAACAAATGGGTGGCCCCGGAGGATCAAGTGGTGTTGTCCACTCTTCACCAGGTCCTGATGCGGTTAATCGACCCGATAAGGGATCTCGTGCCACCACTCTTGTGCAAAACATACACTTGTGAAGGAGTCTCATCGATCTTAACATCGAGGAACCGTAAAAGGATAAGACCGAGAAAGTGAAACCGATGATGAAGCTAAGGATCGGAAGGAAGAAAAGGCTAACTGACAAGATGATGAAGAGAATTATGATGATTATCTTCTCAAAGTCCAACTCGCTCCAAGGAGGATACTTACGCACCTCCCAAGGACCCCGAGCCTCCTCATGTCTCATCCTCATCAAATTCTTCATCTCACTCATCACCACCACCATCAATGAAATCAACAAAATCAACATCCAAATCGTGAAGAAACCACCTCGATCTTGGATTTCTCAAGCTCATGAACGGATTACCAAAGTCGCCAAACAAGTCGAAGAAAGACGTGCTCAACAAGAAGTCAATTTCTTTGTCGATCACATACAAGATCAGATGACGAGAACGAAAAGATGCAAGAGGAAAGGAAGTTTGTTCAGAATTCATGAAACAACACCGCGGAGGAAATGAACGAAATGATCAAGGCTACACGAAAAAGTACCTTCCGAGTACGTTCCTAAGGTCACAAAGGAGTTGTTCACCGCATAACTTTATCCAAATCGATGTCGATCGCCAAGCAAACTATTCGATCAACACCCTTAACCGTCATTAATCAATCCGACCGATCCGGTCGTGTTCTCGAATAATGAATTGGTAGCCAAGCTTGTGACACAAATGTCACCACAATCTGCGATGTTCAACTCAAGAAGCAAAATTGTATCAAGCATTGCTTGATTACCAACTTCAAGAAGCTTGTAGATTTGAAGCGAAAGTCAAACGTCCTGCAGACGATGAAGATAAGGATAAGGATAAAGACTCGCACCTAAACGCCGGGCGGCCCGGTGAATCTTCTTCGATGCCACCCTCCTCAAAGGACTCTGCTCAACAAAGGTCCCTCCTCGCTCTTCAACCTAAAAACCTCAGACGATTCCGAGTTACCACCCCGACTCAAAAACAGTGATTACTTTGAGTATACGGGTGGTGACGATGAAGAGGTCCTGAGCCCTCCAACAACCCACCGCACCCAAACAAGTGCGTAAACCGTAATCATCATCAAGGCCTTCCAAAAGAAGAAGAAGACGACTCACCGATGTCGTATCATGGCTAGATGACGATAAAACCAAGAGTTTGAATGGTTCTCCACACTTGTCAATCAAACTCCCTACCCCGATGAAGGTCAAGACTGGTAGACGGTTCTACATTGAGCACGCAAAACTTTGCAAGAAAAGTTCCATGTGAAGAAAATGACGAAATCGAGTTGAAGCGAATCAAGAATGAAGCGCTTCAACTTCTAAAAGACACTCGAAAGCGCCTCGAGGTCGAATATCATCTTGAGAACATCGCCGAGCTATGTCTAACAACATGGATTGGCTCAATCCGAAGCAAACATTGACTTCACACAAAGGGACAACCTCCATACTACACCGATTGGACCAAACCCCACCGACCATTGGCCAAACAGATGAACCACGGATTCTCTTTCGATACTTCTTAAACAAAGACCTGGATTTTCTTTACGGTAGCGATGGTTCGCGAAAATACGCTACATCGTTGACTCTTCCATTCCCAGTGGCTATTTACTCAAACCGCATAGTTATCGAGGAACGTGCAAATCGCTTGTTTTTTTCGACAACGCAAGAATACGACCGAGATGCATTGTATGGGATTCATCATTGGCCCGAACGCCAAGAATCTACTACGTGTCGCTCGGTTCAAGTCTCAACACGCAGCAGTACGTTCTAAGGACATCGTGGCCATCAAACACGTTGATCTCAAGTCTAAGTGGGACTACACCTTCTTGAAGAATATCATAGTCAAACGACAAGATGAACAGACTATGCATTCTCGAGTCGACTTTGAGAATTTGTCCTCAACGACATCAAGACATGTACCTTGCCAAAGTATGTGGTCGTATGAGACAATTCTCGATCAAGTTCAACGTGAATTTATCAAGTCAATTCTCATCTTCATTAGACGATCGTGATCAAAGAACGGTAGAAGATATCCGGTGGTCGTTGAATCTTATCGACGCGTGTCAACCTCACTCCTCCAACGCTGATCTTCCCGACATCAATCGCCTAACTCAATATACGCCATCAAGAAACCATTCGAGTTGTTTACCGCAGTGAACTTCAAAGAAACCGCTTAATGGCGTGTAGTGAACTTCGTAAATTGGGATCATACTTTGAAGTCGGTTAGGGATGGATTGGCGTCTGGTTGAAGGATATACCGAAAATTGGGTCTCCTAAGCTACTGAATTCTCGTGAAAGGAGGAATGTGAGACTAATCATCACAATGATTGATGAAAGGTTGTTCGACGGGATCGATTCGTAAGATTGGAGAGCTATGTTGGTGGTCGACCCAGATTAACATAACCGCTTTCAACGCCTTTCGCGCACCCGGGAACATCACCGCACTTCCGGTACCCTCGAATTGGTTCTTTCATTACATATTTGGATGTATAATTATATATGTTTATGGCTTGTGCACACACATACAAGTTGTACAACCCGAATTGTCAAGAAAGGACCCCGTGGTACGCTTGATTGCCACAATCCTTATAAAAGGAGCGAAAGCTTCTTACTTTTGAGTAAAACCTATCAAACCTTTCAATTTTCAAGGTTTTGCTCAAAAGAACAAGTACTTCCCATATGATTTTCAAAACCTCAACCGCTTATATCACTAGTTGAGGGGAGTATTTGAATTAAAACTTTGTTCACACATTGTTCACAAGTGGTCGCCTTCCGCAACACTCGAAATGGTCATATTTATTTCAAACGCTCAAAAATAACATTTTTATATGCCATTTTGAGGGGAGAAAATTATGTGATAAGAAATATGTTGTGCAAAATGCAAATGAATCTGTGTACCTCGACTTAACCAACGAATCGACGGTACTAAACTGTTTGTAACTCGAAAAGACTTGTCCGACGGGTAATAATTTCAAGCTAGTTCGCTAGTAATGTAAACGTGTCTCGCAAAGGACTTGTCCAAGTAGAAAGTACCATTCGAGACACTCTTGGTATGAACTCGGCGGGTATGATAACCTTCGAGGTTTGTCTACACCTTCAAGGTAGTTATTAAAGCTAGTTGTCACCTAAAACCGACAATGTAACTCTTTAACTACGCAACGTAACCGTGTCTCATGGGGATTGTCTATCTCGAGTGGATCAATTCAAAATGTGCGCTCTTTCCTCATTGTGCATTTAAACCATTAAATTATTAAGCACATGTGAGGGGAGATTATGCAAAACCTTATCTCTCATAATGGTTCAAACATGTTTTCATTTACAAACCATTTGAGAGATTTTCACAAACAATGGTTTTAATGGCAACATAGGTTAGTCATGGAGTTATAAGGTGACTAAGGTTAGGAATAACTGTCCTATGATCCGCCAGAGCCGGAGGGATCTACCCAAGGACACTACCATTAGTTAGTGTTAGAAGTCCTTAGGAATGATTGTAAAAGGAGAAAATGAGAATCGGAGAAAGAAGGAGTTGAAGAATCAAAAGAAAATGAAAAGTAAAGGGTGAAAAGAAATAGCCCTCCAGATTACTCAACTTAGGCGCATAATCGGGTTCAATTCATATACTCTTGGTTGTCACTTAGTGACATCGATATTGAAGATTAAAAGTCGTCATGGACCCGGTGGACGCATGCACTAAACCTTCTTAGCCACTCAAGTTTCTCTCAATGAAGCTTGTTTCATTCTCACAGGAACCCTACGTAAACTATTGGCTTTCTCTTAGAGATATTGGTATTGAAGAAGGAGACCTCTCCCTAGTCTCCGTCAGAAAACCAAAACGCACTATTGAGTCTTGAGCCACGAGATTCATCAAAAGATCTCTTAGGAACACTTGACATTTAATCACTTGATGATCAACAAATAAGATTATCGATGGTTCATATCGAGTCCTTCATGATCTTAGCAACTGTCGAGAACATTTATGAGAGGCTCACATATGTGATCCTCGGTGATTGAATGGAAACTCCCGCCGTGGTCAACATCAAACGACCACAAAGCAGTCACTCGGTAACTCCCCGGATTACGCGGAGTGTGTCTCAAACGGTCTGATCGTGAGGTGATGCTTGATGTACCTCAAATGACTCATCGAATCAGATGTACTTCAGACATCGCGTTATCTCACTTGTGGGACTCAGTTCAGAACGGCCTTTGTAAGAATTAGAGTTGTGTTTTCACACTATGTCGTTAACACTCAAGTTCAAACTTGTAAGTGCCGAATTCACTTATTACTAACCGCTTGAAATGTTTTCTTCTTATGGAAGCTCCGGAGCGGGATGATCGTGTCGATTCTTCTCATGCTCACGCCAACATCATCACTAATGGAAGTTCTATTCGAAGCAACACAACAATGTAATGATTCTTCGTTAACCAAAGAATCTACAAAGTTAAAGACTTAAAGAACTTCATCAAGATTGAATTCCAACGCCAAAGAGCGTGTGAGCATGTTGAAGAATGACGGAGACACCGGAGCAATGAAGGCACTCGAGCATGTTAACAAATAATCACTTTCACCACAAAGAACAATGATCAAAGAACAAAGTTAATGATGACGCCAAAGCACAACTGCTCAAAGTCAACTATCTCTACACCGGGAGATTGTTCGAATCAAAGCAATTCTTCTCACAAGAAAGAAGAATGTCGAAGACGTTAGAGCTACTATTACATCGACGCCTTCACGTTCATCACCAACACTTGAGGGGAGATTGTTGGAATCACCCTAAACCATAATCAAGTGTTAGTAATTAATATGTAATAGTTAGCTTTATTATGCCCTTTATGTTTGTTATTAGCCTTAAGCTTATGTAGAAGGCCCATGAGCTTAGGCCCAAGCCCATTTAAGAAAGGAAGGAACTAGGAGTGTTGCCCTAGCTTCCTCCTATAAATATTTTATGTAAACCCTCACTGAGGGTTGGTTGTTCTCTTTTCTATTTCACTATTTCCTTTAACCTTTCTCTCTATATTTCGTGTGTTTGGATAAGGGTTCAACCGATCTCTCTTCTCTATCTCTTCTCTTGATGCTTGTGTTGTAAAACTAGTGACCTAACAGGAGGGATAATGGAAATGGAGGGAGAATGAAAATTTTGGTGAAACACTTGGGCGGGACAAACAAAAATATTTAGAGGGAATTATCAAATTTTACTAAAGCCAATTTTGTAGTTAATCTAACGCTAATCCGTCACTACGAACCATTTTTTTGTGATGGTTGGAAACGGTCATCGGGATAGCCGGTTAGACAACGTACATGTGATACGTTGTCTAACCGGTACTGCACAAATTAAACGAGGTCGAAATCAGTCGAACATGATCGCAATCGGTCGTAGTCGGTCTAAAATGGTCTAAATCCGTCGAAATCTGTCGAAAATTGTCAAAATCAGTCGAAAACTAGCGAAACCGCTCAAAATCGATTGAAAACGGTCAAAAAGTGACGAAAAACATTACAAACGGGTGCAAATGTAAAAAAAATACAAACCGTATAAAAATGTTATATAGTAATTGTCTTAGTTTACAAAACCCAATGCACATGACCCATAACCCATGTTAATTACCCATTGTCGATCACCAACCATGTATTGGTCGATAACATGACACTATAAGCCATTATAACCCAATGCACATGACCCATTACCCATGTTAATTACCCATTGTCAACAGTCATAGACGTGTCATAACATAACCCTCTAAGCAACTATAACCCAATGTATATGACCTATATGATGTCAAATACCCATTAATGAATGTGACCAATGATAACCTAATGCATATGACCCATGACCCATGTGAATTAGCCATTATCACCGGTCATGCATGGGTTGCACCGACTTGGTAGGTGTATAGTTATAGTGTGAAGGTTATATGAATTGTATCTGAAGTTATTAAAGGCGACCATGCATGGGTTGCACCGGCTTGGTAGGTGTATACCGTTTGTTACTGACACTAAGAAGCAAATATCCAGGGACCTCCCGATCATGTTATCCGGGATCGAGAAAGTTTGAACTGGGCTTGATCTTGACTCGAAAAGCTAGATTTATTTGTAAATATGTGTTTTCTTACACAAATTAAAATTGAAATATAACCTAAGAATAGAATTTGGTTCGACTTCAGCTCGAAAAGCTCGATACATTCATAAATAAGTATTTACACTTAGTACACTTACATACAAAATATATAAAAAAACATATGCTATATAACTTACAAGCTCGAAAACTTAACAATAACTCGAGTCGAACTTATATAAGGTTGAGCTCAACTCATTAAATATTTTGAGTTCATTTGATAGGCTTGAGCTTGAGCTCAAAGCTCGATAAGAATCAGCTTGAACGAACTCTAGTTACTCGACAAAAGCTCAAATCATTCACGCCTTATTAGGGTGAGCGTCTGGTCAATACCGACCGACCCGACCCGAGAAATCCCAAAACCGAATTTCGGGGAAAACCTAAACCGAATATCGAACCAAAATTACTCGTTTTTACTCGGTTCGGTTCGGGACGAGTCAGTTTTGGTTATTTTTCTCGATTTTTGCCCAAACTGAGAAATCCCGAAATCGAATTCGGGGAAAACCTAAACCGAATACCGAACCGAGTATGGTCGGTTCGATTTTGGTTCACTCGGTTTTGGTCGGTTTTGCTCACCCCTATGCCTTATCCTTACCTATTTTACTTCAAAAAAAAAAAAAAAACTATCTTTTCCACAAAATTTCAATCTCCCGCTCAAGATCCCGCCCTTTTCCCCCAAAATCAAAACCCTAACACTAATTTTAAATCACTTCCATTTTCTTCTCTCACAACTCGCGCACTAATTTTAAACAACTTCCATTTTCAAAACCCTAACGCTAACACTAATTGTTGAATTGTAATTGACTGATGGTGTTTGTTTCTGTAGGTATACGACCGAATGAGGCTGTAGGTATACGATCAAAATCCGAAATTAGGTATACGACCAATGGTGTTTGCTGAATTGTAATTGAATTGTAGGTGCTTTGTATCTGTTTTTTCTACAATTAGATTTCAATGGAGATGGCTGGTAGCAGTGATATACCTAATATGCCGAAAAGCTCTTTAAATATGTTCAAGGATTTTGTTCATATGTGCATTTTCTCAGAAGCAAACCCAGGTAACGCTCTTGGTTTCGTTTTCCTAATAGAATTCAGTTCGATATTCTTCATCTTTTGGCAACATAGGCATGTATTGGGGCAATGTTGTCGAGAGTTTTAATCTTCTCTAGCCTCTCGTGAATAAATGAATTCAAATATTATTGTAATATCCGTTTCATTAAGCGCAACACTATTAAATGTTTTATTGATGTGTGGGTGGGTAATTAGATGGAATCGCCAAGAAAGGTAATTAATCAAGAAATTGTCCAAACTAATTAGTTACTTGTAGGTCAAATTTAAGTTTGATGAATGCTAGATGATGTAAAGCTATAGCTTTACCATCTGCATCATGAATTCTTTTATATGTTGTAATCCTTCCATTTTCTCCTCAACCAGTAGCTTCACGTACTGAGAATGCTGCTTTATTCGTGGGTTTTTTTCTATACCCCAGGCAGCTTCAGGTACTAAAGGTGGTTCAAGTGGTTCCCCAGTCATTGGTTGGCAAGGACGAGCAGTGGCAATGAATGCTGGCGGCAAGACGAGCAGTGGCCACATGAATTAAGCTCGAAATACTTAATAAGTAATAACATAGAACATCCGAAGATAGAAAGTATCATCTTTTTTAATGTGAGTGAAGTACCTATTTGTGTTATAACCTGTTATATTCGATCTTTACTATTTTCTTTTAATTAGTAAATAAAGGAAGGTATCAAACCCTGATACTTCATGATTTTGGTACTACCTGAGACTAAAATACCCGAGCCTCTCATAATGCAGGTCTGCTTATTACATATTTGGCTTTGAACTTGATGGACGGACATGGTCAACCAGCATTGTTTTACATCGTTCCTTTCACATTGGGTAGGTTTTGTTTCGGCAGTTAGTATTTAAGGTATCAAATCAGGTCGGGTCGGGTAAGGAGTCAAAATGGGTGATGGTTTCATTTATTGAACCAAAATGTTCTTTGTCCTTGTTTTTTCTAATCAATTAGCATGTCAAATATGATTACAAAAATTGTCACATTTCATTTACAATCCGATGTTTTTGGATAAATGATCAGGAGGTTCCTGTGCATTAAAAGTTTACTTTGGGCCTTCTACCCAGTTTAGCCGTTCGACCCATTGACATGTTCTGTTTTTTAGCCAAGTTGTTAACATTACCTGTAGTGAAATAGAATGTGGACCAGCTTGTTCATGAGTAATGGGTGGAATTTGCCACCTCTTTTAAATATACTTTGATTGTTCTAAAACTAATGCAACATTTTCAGGCACGTTTATAACGCTAGGAACCAAACGAGGCGATCTAAGACATCTATGGACAAAGGGTGAGCCTGATAGGATTTGCCCACATGTGCGCCTTCAACCTTCAGGAGAGTAAACTACTAGTTTTCTCGAGCGTAACGGGCAACACATGTCCTACCTTCTGAAGTTGAATAGTTAATGGCACAAATAATTTATCGTTGTGGAGAACGTGGCCATATAGAAAGGAACTGCCAAAACAGTCCCAAGAAAGTGACGTAAGCTCATCATGGCTTATTTTTTTTCTGTATTACAATAGCTAATGGCTCAAATAATTTATCTTTTTCTCACTGAGTGCTGAATGCAGGCGTGGAAGGAGTTAATCTCGCACCCCATCTCCACCTCGACGTGGTAGGAGCCGAAGTCCTAGGAGGAGTCGCAGCTACAGGTTCAGCGATTGAGGTACATAGCATCCGAGAATCAACTTCTTAGACAAAAATTACTAATAACAAACTCCTGACGCTAAGGTGATTGGTTCAGCGATTGAGGTACTCTTTTAGAACTAGTTTAAATTACTAATAACAACCATAAGTTTTAAATACTTAACTGACTATTGATTATTGCTCAATCTGTTATTTTATCTAGGAGTAAAGGGAGTCTACACTTCAAGGACTATTGATGGCGCTAGCACATTTTTTGAGCAGTATACCGTGTGCCTAAGTGAATGGTAATTTTCTATAAAAAAAAGTATACCGTTATACCGTGATATGTCATTATTATTACTAATAATCCAAAAAAGTAAACTGACATAAGTCCTCAATGGAGTATCATGATTTGGTTGTAATGTTTTATAATGCAGTAATTTACTGATGTATCAGGGAACAGATGACTTTATTGAGCAATCTTGCATCTCTAGCAAAAACTTATTTTTTTGGTCGAGCTGGGCTGATGAGTCTGGCTGAATGTGTGGCTGCTGTTGCTAGGATCTCGAAACCTGGCAAGAATGAAGCGGAAAAGTGGGATGAAGCTCCACATGAGATGAAATCTGATACAGATAGTACTTATTACAATGATAAGGCGGCTTTACTTGATGTTTTCAGATTTATCATTGAGAGCAGCAAACAACATTTTAATCCTAATTATTGTCTTAAAGGTTCAAGATTGCTTATAACCTTATAAAATCGATTTTTTATGTACTGAGTATGTGTACAGCAATATGTTAGTTCTTCTCAAAATTTTCCATAAAATGTTACTGTCAGTGTGTAGAAAGATTCTGGATGCAACTGTTTCTGTTATGTCATCATCTGATGTACCTCTAGAGTCCGTTCTTCACTTTATATCATCTTTCCCAGCAGACTTTTTCAACTATGGTGGTAAGTGAACATGTAATTCATGAATGTTTTGTTCGTTACAGTTATCCATTTCTTTCTCTTTGTTTTGCATGTTTACACACTCTAGTTATATAACTACCATTATTTTACAGGTTCATTAAGAGAAAAAGTGCAAGAATGGCTTCGGGGTAATAAAAAACAAGGTTCTACATGTTCCCTTATCAATGTAAAGCTTATGAAGAACCTTGATGAGTTCCCCAAAAGCTTTGTTAACCACAGTCAGTCGGCAAATGAGATTGTCAATTATGATGACGAAGATTTGGAAACGTGGGAAGTTAAAGCAAAAAGATGGGCAAGGGTACTGTTTCTTATAATAGAGGATGAACATCAGTTAGATACTCTATTGGAGGTATCTTTGATAGCTTCATAGTTGATAATTTTATTTTTTAATATTACTTCCACAACTGTGAAAAGTTATTCTATGAGCTACTGCTAGTAACTGCTATAGTCATGCTAAAGAGTAGAAATTCCGTTTTACTTACATACGTTCGTGAATGATACCCTTTTTTAGAATGGCACTTTTTTCACACCTATATACCACCTACTGTATCTCAAAATATATCGCACAAACATCTCCAATGAGACTTGAACTCTCAACCTTTTGGCTGGTTCATTTTATTGTGGCAGCTTGTGAGAATATGATTAGTGGAATTGGTATGAGGCCTGGAGATATATTGACAACCTCGAACGGAAATACAATTGAGGTACGTTTCCTTCATATTTATAAAAAGTCATTAATTTGGTTTATCGAATCTTTCACATGGAGATTCTAATTCAGCTACAAAATAAATGAGCTATTTGGAATGTGCAGATTCATCTAGAGAAAGCTGCCAAGAGAAGAAAGCCTTGTACAAGCTAATATATGGTCTTCATGCCTGGTGTGAACGATCAAATGTCTGCTCATTTTGTTCTACAACTGCAGCAAAATGGGTATTTGAAAGCAGATGACACATCAGACCGCTTTTTCCGTCGGCTCTTGGTAACTTTTTGCTTATCTCTTAAATGCAAGCACATGCACATACAGAGACGGAGAATATCCAGATGATGAGAATAGTACAAAAGTTACTACTGTTAGCGAAAGTTAGTACTTCTAGTACAAAGTTAAGACTAATCAGAGATTAAGACTGCTTTAAGTTAATACTGTCAGAGTATTAGTAACAACTGTTGGTTATAAATTAGTAGTGTTGGTACATATAGTTAGTACTGCTTATATGATATGTATTAGTTGTTTATGGAAAAGATTTAAAGATACTTAGGAAAGTATTGTAAGCTCACTAGGACTCCTTGGTGTATAAAAGGAGGTCCTAGGGTATAGAGCTATATACGAATTTTATATTTGGTTCAGTTATATACATTTCAACTTTATTGTATTTGAATTTGTTGTGATATATATTTTAATTTGTTTTGATATATATTGATTTCTTATATGTGACTAAAAGATGCATATAGTCACAATTATTAACACTTTTGGTCACTGTTTGCATAATTCGTTGTGTGACTAAATATTACAAAAGGCTACACAAACAAAAAATTCATGTGGTCATTGGATGGACAATAGTCACACAAAACACACATTTCTTCATTTTAAACAATATATAGTCACACTTATTAACACTTTTGGCCACTATATGCTTAATTGTATGTGACTAAATACCTAAAATAAACATGCTTTGTGTGACTAAATGTTACAAAAGGTCACACAAACATAAAAATAACGTGGCCATTGGATGATCAATAGTCACACAAAAGACACATTTCTTCACTTTAAACACCATATGGTCACACTTATTAATTTAGCCACTTTATGATTAATTGTATGTGACTAAATACCCAAAACAAATATGCTTTGTGTGACTAAATGTTAGAAAAGGCCACACAAACATAAAAGTCATGTGGCCATTGGATGATCAATAGTCACACAAAACACACATTTATTCACTTTAAACACCATATGGTCACACTTATTAACACTTTTGGCAACTTTATGATTAATTGTATGTGACTAAATACCCAAAACAAACATGCTTTGTGTGACTAAATGTTAGAAAATGCCACACAAACATAAAATGCAAGTGGCCATTGGGTGATCAATAGTCACAAAAAATACACATTTCTTCAATTTAAACACCATATGGTCACACTTATTAACACTTTTAGCCACTTTATGCTTAATTGTATGTGACTAAATACCCAAAAAAACATGCTTTCTGTGACTAAATGTTAGAAAAGGCCACACAAACATAAAATTCAAGTGGCCATTGGATGATCAATAGTCACACAAAATACACATTTCTTCACTTTAAACACCATATGGTCACACTTATTAATACTTTTGGCCACTTTATGCTTTATTATATGTGACTAAATACCCAAAATAAACATGCTTTGTGTGACTAAATGTTACAAAAGGTCACACAAATATAAAAGAGCAATGATACATCCACAAAGGATCTCCCACAAAAACAATCAACACGCTGAGGTGTCAGCGAGTGATTGGTTTTTGTGGGATGTGGATCCCACAAAAAAACCAATCCGCCGCTGACACCTCAGCGTGTGGATTGTTTTTGTGGGAGATCCTTTGTGGGTCTAGCAAAATTCAACATAAAATTCAAGTGGCCATTGGATGATCAATAGTCAAACAAAATACACATTTTTTCACTTTAAATACTATATGGTCACACTTATTAACACTTTTGGCCACTTTATGCTTTATTGTATGTGACTAAATACCCAAAAGAAACATGCTTTGTGTGACTAGATGTTAGAAAAGGCTACACAAACATAAAATTCATGTGGCCATTGGATGATCAATAGTCACACAAAACACACATTTCTTCACTTTAAACACCATATGGTCACACTTATTAACACTTTTGGCCACTTTATGATTAATTGTATGTGACTAAATACCCAAAAGAAACATGCTTTGTGTGACTAAATGTTAGAAAATGCCACACAAACATAAAATTCATGTGGCCATTGGATGATCAATAGTCACACAAAACACACATTTCTTCATTTTAAACACCATATGGTCACACTTATTAACACTTTTGGCCACTTTATGATTAATTGTATGTGACTAAATACCCAAAACAAACATGCTTTCTGTGACTAAATGTTAGAAAAGGCCACACAAACATAAAATTCATGTGGCCATTGGATGATCAATAGTCACACAAAATACACATTTCTTCACTTTAAACACCATATGGTCACACTTATTAACACTTTTGGCCACTTTATGCTTAATTGTATGCGACTAAATATACAAAAAAAATGCTTTGTGTGACTATACAGTGTTTATGGTCACTAATACTGATTAATCCAACAAAATTTGTACCTAATTAGTCACACATGTTAAGGTTTTGGTTACTGTTTTGTAATAGACACTAAAAAAAAGTCAAACATGTGACCGTAGGGTACCCATGGTCGCGCGACCTTTAGTCACACACACTCGAAAAATCATGTGTGACTATATGTATATCGTCACACTTTTTGGGTGTAGCCAAATCCAATTTTTGTTCTAGTGAGAACACAAAGCATGATCTAGTTAGTCTTCTATGAATGAAGATGGCAAGTTTCCCAAGCTTGTTGTAGAAGAATTCATGTGCTTGTATGCTTGTGATGGGTGATCACTTCAGTAGGTAAGGATGCAAGATCTCTAGGCTTGCTTTGGAGGATCACTTTGAGAGTATGCTTACAACAAATGAAAGTTAGAAGCATTATGATCATATGTGATGAGGGTGGATTACATGTTTCCTAATGATCTAAATATGCTAGAGATGGTGGACAGAAACTATGTGTAAAGGTGTGTGAAACAATGAAGAAATGGCTCACTATTTATAGAAGAAAAATAGCCACTGTTCCCCGGATCCCACGGATCCCTTGCGTCCAATGTATTACTGGGGATCCGTTGGACGCCCTTTACCTATGGGTTTTGATGGGTACCAAGTAGATTCAATGTATCTACAAGATGCAATGCATCTAGTCCATGGTTTTAAGTGTCCACCATGGTACAATGTATCTAGACATTGGGTATGGGTCTTGGACTTTGGGTTTTACCCAACTACATTCAATGTATTTGGTCAATGGGTCAAATACTTATGTTTCTACCCATTTATATTACCCATTATAATACATACTAGTTATGTATATATTTACCCAATATGTAACACTAGTTGTTATATATAAACTATTTAACTAAACATGTTTTAATGGTTTGTTGGGGGTTTGATCATAACGCAACATAACAAACATGTACGAACCTGTGTCGTAGCATACAAGGACTTGAGTCGTCGAGAGGTGTTGAGACAAAATATAATTACAAGTAACTTATACATTTTACGTTATGTATTACAAGTTACACGTTTGTGATCAACAAAACAAATGAGAATGTATAGATTAAATATCGTAATATTTTCACTAACACAACACACATGTTTAATAGATTGACATAAGTCGATCTAAATATTTGAAAACCAAGTTTTAATTGGTAAAACTATTCAACCCCCCCCTTCTAGTTTTCCACAATTGGCATCAGAGCTTCGTTACCAAGTTTCTTAAAGTATATTGTACTTTAAAAACTTGATACGATCCGTGTTTAATTGAAAACTACAAAGAAGGTCTTTTACAAAAACAAACACCATGTTTTTAAAACACTTTATTTGGATGTTGATTAGATGACAATATTTTTTTTTCTTGCTATTTATTTAATTGCACTAACCTTCCTTGTCATGTTGCTTAGTTAAAGCTCATACCTACCAAGCCATAGGAATTGCTTGGTAACAAGAATACCTTCCCTAAAAAGGTATCTTAAACACGAAGGAGCCAGAATTGTCTAGTGACATTTGTTGTGTCGTTTGCAAAGACATTCCTAAGTGCATTAGAGGTATGACTTTCCACTTATCTCTAAATAACATTAGCTTGATAAATGAGTATGCTTACATAGGAATTTATATGATTATCTTTTGTGCATATATTGCACGTAGCTTCGTTAGGAAACTTTTTTCGCACACGTGTTGCTCTTTCGTCTAAAGTCGAGGTTTATAAAATTTGTGTTTTACTTCATTTAATCCAAAAACCATATCTTTCTAATAATAAAACAAAACACAAATCTCAAAAATTTCTCCTTCCCCAGAAAACTCACTCCGACATCCACTCCACCAAATCCTCACTTTTTCAAATCTTCCACTTTCAAAAATTACCTCTCATTCAAAACTTCATCTTCATCCTCATCTCATCTCATCTCAAACAAAAAACCAAGAAGGTTCTTCATCAGCATGGTTTACGTCGCCATCGTACTCATCGCCCTAACACTCATCGCTCTCGTGTTTCCCATGATGAAGTTCTCGTATGGAGACATATACTTTGTGTTGTTAATCTACATTGGTGTTATATACCTAATCCTTTGTATCGTTCTTAGCATTGAAATGAAATACTACTAATGTTCTAGTTTATCTAGTTTATTTCTCAAATATGTTTGTCCTTTCGTTTATTTTTTTATCTTTAGTATTTTGGTCTTGAGATACATTAGAAACCTTCAATGCATGCTAAAGTAAACATTGTCTAAAATACATACCTTTGTATAAACATATAAAATGAAAAAATCTCTTTTCTTCAAAACCCGTTTTCTGTCACTACAGATCCACGGTTCCTTGTAGGTATACTAGCCGGATCCCTCATGGAAGGGAACCGTGAGAACCGTCCTTCTGGATAACAGTTTTTCACGCAATATAAAAACCGTTTACTTCCTAAAAGAAATGCTCCACTAGAATGTCAAACTTTAAGTGAGTTAATTATCATTGCTAATAAACATCTTGTAAAAACGTTAGGTAATCACTGTTTTGCCCGTAATACGTCATATCCTATTAACTCTTCTTTTCTATAGGTCTCGCTATGTCACATGAATATGAGTTCGATTTTTCACTCACTTGCGTCTACACCCCTAACATCTCCCTTGAGCCCAACACACCTGGCAATCATGTGAGTGGGTTCAATAATCTCAAAACCCGTCACTTCCATAAAGGACGTATTATCGACACTCTTCTACAATACGAAGAAGGTATCAATACCTCCTTCCAAACCATACGATTGGAATGTCTTCTCGAAATTAATAAGAAAATATGTCCAAGGTTTGTATTGGAATTCTTCCGTCAAGTTGAACTCGTTCGTAACGAGGATCACTCTCTATCTCTTTGGTTTTGGATCAAAAACCAAAAGTTTGTTTTAACCCTTGGGCAATTTGCTCACATCCTCCGAATTCAAAATCATGGACAATGTGCCTTCACTGAAGATTGGTCTCTTGATTCTCTCTTCAACTTTCGTGAAGAAAATAGTCCATATTGTTCACACATACCTTCCCCGCAAGACTTGACTAGCATGATATTCAAACCTCGACCCTATTACTCCGATCCAAAGATTATCTATACACTGGATATCCGAGAAGAGTACAAGGCTCTCGCACTTATCCTACGTGAAAACGTTTGGAGTCTTAGGGGAAATCGATAAATTCTTCCCGCTTGTTGTGCTCACATAATGTATTGTTTGCTAACACAACAACCATACAATCTCGCCTACTTCTTCGCAAGGCGAATTGTAAATATTCAAGGCTCCAAGAACAAACTAATCCCTTATGGAATGTTCCTGACACGCCTTTATCATCACATCATGTACTTCCACCCTCAATTTCAAAGTCCATTGTACGTACTTGTGAACAAAATGATGAAACCTCTAAACACATCTCTCATGAAGACTTTATTTATTCCTGAATCGACGAACACTCATCAACCATTTGATGATCCATCTAGCAAAAACGCTCAAGAAACTTAATTTTATTTCAAAATAGGGTCAATCCTTAGTATTCATGCTTTATCAATGTAATGCAATTTCTTTCATGAAATAAAACATTTAACATTTTATATCTCTACTATATTAGTGTTAGAACTTCTTAGAAAACACTAACCTTGAAATATGATGCCTTGCATACCTTTTGTAAAGGTTCTGTTTAGCAGGAAGACGGATCCCCAACTTTGTGCTAGACGGATCCCTACTCTTAGGGAACCGTGGGATCCGGCAAACAGAAATGCAGTTGCAATCATTATACTTCAAGCCATATCCTTAGATCACTTCACACCAAGATTATGTTGGAAATGTATATATTTACAAACACGTAAATGTCCGGATTCGAACTCGTGACCACGGGATTGCACACATTAGCGAATGAGAATTAAAGTTAATAATTAATGTTTATGTTTACGATTAATTATTGCGCATTAAGTCCGGTTAACGATCGTTAAGTATTTAACGGAAAAATGACTAACGATCGTTAAATGAAAAGAGAAAGGACTAGAAATGGAAAGACTTGAAAAAGTTATGGGTTTTCCCTTGGGCTTTGCTCATGGCCGGCCAAGGGGGCTTTCCTAAGCCCTAATCCATAACTTGTTCCCAAAGTTTCCCATCTACTATATAAACAAGGTTAGGTTCTAGGGTTTCTCACACTTTGTGCATTGAATTAACCCTAGATCTCTCCTC
Organism: Chrysanthemum lavandulifolium; assembly: GCA_022545495.1. NCBI lineage: Eukaryota > Viridiplantae > Streptophyta > Magnoliopsida > Asterales > Asteraceae > Chrysanthemum > Chrysanthemum lavandulifolium. The sequence goes on along the minus strand of CM040245.1, from coordinate 188,323,529 downwards.
TCCTCTTTCTTGTCCCTATTCGCCGAACACCCTTGTAAGGGAGTTTCGTTTTTTCGACTTGTGTTAGATCTTCGCTTGATTCGTTGGTTAATTCGTGTGTACGAGGACTTGAGTGTTAGGACTTCTTTGTTTTGCTCAAAGGATCGACATTCGCAAGAGGTGCGTTACGCATACTTTCGTTAATTAATTTATTTGTTATGATCTTTAAGTCTTCCGTTGTGTACTCTTGATGTCTACATGTTTTATTTTATGTCATGTATTATTAACTCAACAAAGTGGCATCACGAGCCTTGTATAACAAGTAATTAATCTATGAAACACATAAATAAAATAAACATGTTGTGTTATTATTTGTATGCGAGATCTAGGGTTTGCAAAACCTAAACCCTAAATTTTTGGGGGCGTTTATTTTGGTGCCCTAATTAGGGTTTTGTAAACTAAAGTTTTAATTGGATTAGAAACCCTAGGATGCATGCAATTTTATGTGTATTATGTAACTCGTTTTAATTGCATTAATTGTTAAGTGTAATTTATGTCCATGATAATTACATGCATGTTTTATCATGGATTTGCTTTATTGTATGTCTTTCTTGTTTAAGTGATATACACTAAATTATGATAGATCTAAAATTGGGGAAGACCTCAATCATTATTAATTTAATCAATTATGTGCTATGTGGTATGTGTTTAATTTGACTTACGCAATCGATGAATCGATGCATGTGGATCACCTTGTACATTATGTCAAACGGGTGAAAGTCTTAATTAAACATGTACATATTGACAGATCTAGAATTGATTATTAATAGGATTTATCAAAAGGTTTGTATGTGGCTATTTGATATGCATGATTTATTTTTTGTTATGCATTCATTGTTTATATGTTTATTTTTTTAAATACTTGCTTGTTTGTTATGTGTAACAAGGGTATTTTTACAAGAAAAATAAACCGACCTAAACAATGGTGAAACATGTATTTTAAGCATAGTAATCATAATCATTTAATTGATTGGTGACTTTGGTACAAATGGTGCGAACGGCTCACCCATTAGAATGAACTATAAAGGGTTAATAAAGAAGTGCGCACGGTCACACCGAAAGGATGTCTAAGGTTATGCTTTTGCGCTTACATGGTCCTCGCTCTGTAAGTTCGTGGAGCTACTTAGTAAGCCATTAAATGTGCAAGCTCATCTTAAGGCGAATTAGTTTTAATTCCATGCGCCACCGTTGGTAATTACCAAACACTAAGTGTTTACACTTATGCAAAAGTACGGTATAATGGATGATAATTAACACTAAATTCCTTGATTGGTGAATCCAATACCTCAATTAAAGTTTGATGATGAAAAGCTTATAACATTAAAACAAGGATATAAATGTTTTAATAAAACCTATGCTACGAAGATGAATGCATGACATCTTTGTTCATATTTGATTTGACATCAAAATTATTACCCTTAATTTAAGTTGTATGCCATCCAACGAAGCGGAACCTAACCTAAGATTACCTTTTATTTGCGTGAGAACGTGATTTAGATCGTAATCAAAGGGTAAAATATCTACGTGACGTGAGAGCGGGCATGGATGATTTTGCGACGAAAAATTCGGATTCTATATATAAGATTACAATTGCGGCCACCTTATGTTTAGTGACGCCGTCGTCGTCGCCATTGTGGTTTCGTCTTGGCCACGTTAACCTTGCACGGCGGCCACCTTATTCTTAAGTTGGACAACTTAATTGAGCTTTGTAGTGAGTCCTAGTACATAGATTACCATAGGCTTGAAAATAGATCAAACCTCCATCGCGACAACTCTTTAAAGGGTTGTAACGTTAGGCATAAGATGGGAATAAAACATGTTTACATGGCAATTGAAATTGGCTAGATGTAAATCCCATAAATCTAGGAATTGCAATTTGAAAATTGGCAATTGAGGTTCGACTCGTACCATCTTGAATAATTTCATTACTAGCGATCAACGATGAAGTTTCGACAAAAACGGTGCGATTTTGGAAAAATTCGAAAATTTACATCCTGGAAAATTTCGCAAAACATCCATTATGACTCGATACAAGCATTTGAGAAGTAAAACACAATATCAAAGCGAGGTTATATGTCAATTGGATCCTAGTTTTTCCAATCTTATGTAACGTAGGAAACGTGAAAATTAAATGGTTATATGCTTATGAACCATGGGTATTTAATTTTCTTGTAATTAAAAGTTAATTATCAAAAATACTAAAATTGAATTTTGTAATTCTTTTGAATGTATAAATGCAACATTTAACTCCAAAGACCTATTCGGATTCGAGGTTTAGTCTTTGATCTTGGATAAATTGATCCATTCTAGCTTTCAAACAAATGTTTGATCGAGAATAATTTACAAAGAAAAGACAATTCGCCCATTTCGAAGTCTCTTTTCCATGGGAGAAGCATGAGACTCGATCCTATTCCTTTTCATGAATGAGAAAGGTATAATCGAGACCATCGAATAATTTCATTTGAATTGTCTAAATTCTAATGTAAGTCATAGCAATGAATGTATAAATGCAACATCATATTTTCCATAAAGTTTTCATTACCCTCATTTGGTGAATGAATCCATGAATGAGAAAGGTTTGTAACAAACATGAATGTTGGTTAACAAACATGAATGTTGGTTAATGGAAAACATGTATATGAGTTACAAAATTAGAAGCTAGACAAATTACCATAAAAATTGGTAAAAGGCAAACTAGCATATTTTATCTAGTTGTTTTGCTTTAACCTTTAAAGGTGCTACATACCGTATGGGATGGTAGACACATAAGGAAGAAATTGCATACCCAATTTTTCAAGTTAATAACATTGATGGATAACCCATCATTCACGAGTAGAATACACCTTTTAGTACCTTAGTAATGATTACGTATGGTTCTTCAAAGGTGTAGGAAAGTAAAAAGCAAGCAAGTTGTTTTCACCGGTTATGCAACACTTACAATGTTGTTAGATTCAGTGGGAGCATTTGTGTTGCATTACTGAATAAGAAGTTGTTTTATTGATTTCTAATTCAGTGGGAGCTACTAGCCTTATTTCATGTGTAGTAACTCAGATTATCTTCAAAGATAATTACTTTCCAATTGTAGGCACTAATGTTTTTAAGGAGAGTCATGTGCGTTTCCTTACTAATCAATATAGTCCTATATCTACTAGTTATATCTATGACACAAATCATATTAATCAAATAAACGAACGTGTATCGTGTTGTTTATATGCTACATGATGTTGTTCCATGCACAAGTGGGAGAAATCTTTATTGTGTGCAAGGTACAACACATATTAATATGATTTAAATGGATTCTCTTGACCGCAAGGTAAGAGAGTAGCGTTCTAATAGGAAGTATACATTTAAATGTGTATGATTGCCCCATTAAGAACTTGTGTCAAGATGATAACAAAGACTACTTTAAATATTTATGTCATTTAATATTTTAGAAACACTTGTAGTTACAATTTATGTTACGTGAGAACGTGAACTAGATTGTAGCCCAAGGTAAAATATCCACGTGTCGTGAAAACGAGCATGGATGATTCTGCAGTTTCTTACATGGAACATTTCATGGAATGACATAATTAAATAAAGTAATCTAATACTACTTAGATTTTAAGTATTCGTTGAATGACTTAAATATATGTAGTAAATATTAACTTGAAATTATTAATTGAAAACCGAGGTGGTGTTCATAATTACTTTAAATGTTTATGATTTTGAAAAGTCACAAACATGAAGTCTTTTAATACGAGACTTACAATATAAAGTAAGACGTTAACTTGCTATGTTTTAAGACATATGCATGAAGTTAATGAGTTGATCAATGACTTATAACGTATAGTGGGATTATAACTGTTATGTCTTTTGACTTGGTCAAAAATACTTGAGTTATAATTCATGCAATTGATTTGGTAATTCTATTGTACCATTAAGTTTTACTTTGTTGGTAAATAGGATAAACCAAAGAGTAGATGGTTATCTTAAATATTGTTAGATTAATCTTACAATATTAATTCTAATGAAATACCATAGTCTTATGGTATGTTCAGTTGGAAGAATCAAAATTTAAATATTGTTTGATTCAAGATAACTATAGTTTCTTCCAAAAGTTATCAAGGTTAGTAGATTGAGTATAGATTGAATATACTCAATAAGACTCCAACCTAGAAGATTAATAAGACACCATTTTTTTGGAAAGTGATGAATCACATTAAGTCTTACAATGAAGTTCTGAATTTGTTAAACTACTTGTAAAGTGGGTTGTAACAAACCAATGTCAGGAACTGTAAATGTTTTTTGTAATATCCCAAAAGAGAACGATGTATTGTTGCTCTACTTGCTAAACTATTTAAAGGTAATCTTTAAATTGTTAAAGGCAAGTGGGAGTTTTGTTTAGATCTTGAAAGATTAAATTACAAAATACATAATCTTCTAAAATACACTAGCAAATATCATGATGAGGTTAAACATGTAAATGATAGACCTCAATATGATGGAATTGTCATTCATAGATCCGTAAGGATATCTCATATATTTAATATGCTGAGGATTATGAGTTACATGATCATGGTAAGCCTGTTAATCATGATGATGAATTTACCAAATGTTGAATTGTGGTAAATCAATCATACTATGAATGTTGAGATGCTATCCATAAAGATAATCAACTTTAGATACTTGGTTTATCTTAATAATGAAAATGAGTTTCTTCAAAGGATGGAAACCCTAGTGGTTTAAATCTTTGTGTAGAAATCATATGGATAATATTGTACACATATTTAATGCATGTCTAGTGATAATAATATTAATCATATTTAAGCTATTAACTATGATTGAATATTCTTTTCTAGATACATTAAATAGAAGTATAAAGATTATAATTGTCATACTTAGTTTCATTGATATGAAATTTTGACAATGAATATCAAAACTCTTTGTTATGGAATTACTTTTGCGAGGACGATAAGTAATACAAAGTAGTTTTAAGAATTCAAATAGTCTTTGAATATGTACAAACTGCAAGAATCCATGTATGGATATATGCATGCATCTAAGAGATGATTCTTATATTTAATATTAAATCCATGTTTGATTTAATAAATAAAATGAGATAGCTCATAAGTATTCCTGAAAGCTAGTGGGAGTATTATTTCCTTAAATCTTATATGTTGTATGGGCAACTACATTCAACCAAAATTAAGTTTTAGTTGGGAATGAAACTTCGTTTGTAAGATTTGGAAATAAGATATATAACCTTGGAATATATGTTTATTATTTTAAACATATGCGGTAAGTAAATGAGCCTTATAGAACATGATGGATATATAATGAGATCTTAAAGTCTAACTTGAAGATTCATCATGTACATCATGTTTTAAGATTGTTGTATCATGCTTGATTACAAGATGATTTGACAACATTAAAAGTTGTTAGTGTAATAAATATTTTAATAGGAATATGTTTGGATTTAGAATCACATTCCACAATCTGGAGATGCTCCTAGATTCTATGGATGAAAATATGGCGATTGGTTCATAATTGTCATTGCCAACAAACTTGAGTTTTGGTAGGCACCAACATTACACTATAACTGTTCAAAGTTTACGGATGTTTAAAGAGCATATTGTTGTACACAATGATGCTAGTATAATTGAGATGACACTCAATTCTAGTCATGATATCGTTGGTGATGACCATGTTGACTAGTTATGCTCAACTAAGAGCATAGTTGCATTATACATTAAAGAATAAAGAATACTTTAAACTTTAAGTTTTGAAAGATGTTTGTCATAAAAGGTGGTTCAGGTTGTTACGCACCTTATGGAATGTTATGACAATATCAAGATATGTGTAAACACATACAAGAAATTAAGTATTCTCAAAATTCCTATAGATCAAAGTTAGTTGAAATTATGCCCTGTCAACAAGTATGATTATCATAACTTGAGGTAAAAATTCATTAACTGAGTATTATCATGCATTGATCTATTTAGTATTTGGATAAAGGATGTTAAACAATTATTATTTATAATGAATTAAAGTACGGTATACGTTTAATTTCATTTATAATATTGTGTCCTGTATTTGCATGTTTAAATACTTGAATAACTTAAGTTATTCTAAATAGTCCGTTGTCAATCAATAACATGGGAATGATATTGAATTAAGACAAATCTGAGTATTAGTTAGAATATACTTGAAAGTATATTGATGCGTAGCATGACTAATTCGAGATGATATTCAATGAATCGAGTATAGGACTTATCCCACTCACATGATGATACTTTATGGATCATTGTCATTAAGTATATCATGGATATTTATCCTCGACTTGAGATACCGAGATATGTCATGGATGTAGTGCATTTTGTGAAGCAATCTAACGCTATCGTAATTGGTAGTTATAAGGGTTGTTTCGAAGTGTTGCGAAATTTATGATTTCGCTTGTAGTCAAAACGGGATTTGTTTCCTTCAAATTTATTTTGAAGTATAATACTCTTGGGCCCTCGTAGGGTTGTTAAGATGTTTGCATGGCCATGCCCAAGGTCTTCGGAATATGTTCGGAAGAATTGGTAATCTTGATCAATCACATAAAGCGAGAAACAAAATAATTAATTAAGAAATGAGTGAGATCCATATTCTTATTAACATGGTATTAGAAACAAAAGGATGAATATGATGATGAATCATCAAAACTTGATATTTCTCCAGAAAACCATACACGAGTTGTACCGGGGGCATTGGCGTGTTGCTAGACGCTAACCAATGTCATTTTACGTTTTGTAAACATATCCAAGTGGGAGCTCTTGGAAATGTATATATTTACAAACACGTAAATGTCCGGATTCGAACTCATGACCACGGGATTGCACACATTAGCGAATGAGAATTAAAGTTAATAATTAATGTTTATGTTTACGATTATTTATTGCACATTAAGTCCGGTTAACGATCGTTAAGTATTTAGCGGAAAAATAACTAACGACCGTTAAATGAAAAGAGAAAGGACTAGAAATGGAAAGACTTGAAAAAGTTATGGGTTTTCCCTTGGGCTTTGCTCATGGCCGGCCAAGGGGGCTTTCCCAAGCCCTAATCCATAACTTGTTCCCAAAGTTTCCCATCTACTATATAAACAAGGTTAGGTTCTAGGGTTTCTCACACTTTGTGCATTGAATTAACCCTAGATCTCTCCTCTCCTCTCTCTTGTCCCTATTCGGCCGAACACCCCTTGTAAGGGAGTTTGGTTTCGTTTTTCTTAAACGAGAAGTTTGAACTCGTTAAACCTTTTGTTTTGATTACTATATTAATTACGAGAAATTTTTTCGTGTAAATACTCAATTTTATCAGAAAAATTATTTTAAAAACAATGGCGTTATTTTCATAATTTAATTCGCCCGTTTACTTGTCCAAATGAGTCCCGAATCACAAAACGACAAAAGTTTGCAACAATTGCAGTTATGGTCCCTGTACTTAATTAATACCCCGACACCCTTACCTTATGAGTATTTGCAAATTCAGCCCTTGTGGCAATATAAAAGTTAAAACTTTTATTAGAAGTCTGTTTGTTTTATTCTTGCAAAACCCTAAGGGGACGTTTGGTACGCCTGAATCACAAAGAATGGAAATGCAGTGAAGAATGGAATGACAGAGAAAGAGAATGACTCTGAATTAAGAGAATGAATTCTACTGTTTGGCAAAAGTAGAGAATGGAGTGTCAGAATCGACTAAAAAATTGATTCCTTTGTTTGGCACAATAGAGAATGAGTTTTTTTTTTTTTTTTTTTTTTTTTTTTTTTTTTTCGATTTTATATTTGTTAAGTTGATTATTTACTTTCTCTATTACGATGAGGTCATATAACTACACTTGTGAATTCATGTATTTGTCATGTACGAGTATATAATTGTTATATTATTTTTATGATGAAATAAAATAACTAAAAAAATATATATTACAAGATCACTTCTTCATTAAAAAAAACTTCACCAACATTAAAATGTCAAAGAAATAATATTTAAGCTTAAGATAGTACTAAACATATTATTGAGCAAAAAAGTGTGTAAACAAATAAATCTTAATGAGCACCTAATCCAATGGACCATCCCCAAGCATTTGAATGTAGATAATTTTGTCTTCTAGCGACGATTTTAAAAAAATTCAGGCCTTACTTGCATTACGACCAATGATGTGCATGCCCCTAATACATTGTTGGGGAGTGATACGTGGTAAACCTTGTATATCCGTGATAACTTCATCCAATGTATCATGAGCAATGTCTTGACTAGCACTTGCAATTATTTTGTCACCTAATTTACCGATAGAACCTTCAAGTTTGTCAGTTAAGTCGATGGAGCATTCTCTAAAAGTGTCACTAAACTCGACAGTTTTGCTTCTTTTTCTTTTATTTCCTACTCCACTCGATATAGGAACATCCATATCAACATCAATGGGAGAAACCGGTGGCGTCTCTTGAACGATTTCGTCTTCCCCAAGATCCTCAGCGCGAGCACCAGTTGCTCTATTGTTGGAATCACTCCTAAACAGTATTTCAAGTATTTATATTTCATATGTAATAGGTAGCTTTATTTTGGCCTATATGTTTGTTTAAGGTCAAGCTTATTGTGAAGGCCCATAAGCTTAGGCCCAAGCCCAATAAGGAATAGGGAAGGAGAGGGAGTGTTGCCCTAGCTCCTTGCCTATATAAACAATGTAATAACCCTCACTGAGGGTTGGTTGTTCAAGTTTTCTTTCACATACATCTTATTCATAACCGGTCATAATATCTCGTGTGTGTGTGGTTTTACTTGTTCAATCGCCTTCATCTCTTTCTCTAGAACTTGTGTTTGTAAAACTAGTGACCTAACGATGGTATCAATCGCCAAATAGTTGGGTGTACTCGTTTGTTTTGAAGTTTTTTGGTTTTGGGTCTTACGCGTAAGGTTAACATTCTTTAGCTCTTTTAAAAACTTGTTTTTGCACTTTTAATCCAAGATTCTTGTACTTTCAACGTTTTAAGGTGTTAAAATACTTGTTTTTGGCAAAAGTTTCAAACTTTATCGTGGATCATTGTTTTGAACTAGTTTTTATTCGTGTGTGTATTTCTACGCATAAGCTGTTTTGAGTGCTTTGGATCATCAAGTTTCACACTTTTGTGTTATTTTGGTGTTATTGAAGCTATTTCATCACACAAAACCTGGTTTAGAAACATCTTTGGGCAAAATCAAAATTACGAGTAATCCTACACGTATCAAAACCCTAAAATTACGCGTAAGATTTTTCCTTGGTTTGATATTCATTTTCCTGGTTTATTCCGTGTTTTCTTACTTGGATAAGTCCGAAAATACGTCGACTTTGGATATCTTTTGCATTGTGAAGTGTAAAGATCATTTGAGCAAAAACCCTAAACTTACGCATAAGCATAAGCTTACGGCGTAGAAATCCCACGCATAAGATTCACTTTATGCGTAAACTTAGGTCACGACAAGGTAATCCTCGCCTAACTTTCACGCCTAACTTTTGTCTACGATAACTTTAGTGTTTTTATCTTACTTACGCGTAAGCTAAATCCTACGCGTAACTTCTTATTGTTACTGCGTATCTTTTGGTGTTTTACACATAAGTACTACTTGGTTTCTTGTCTTTTCTACGCCTAAGGACACTTCATCAACAAAGGTTCATTCGACTACAAAGATCCATTTTTACTACACAAGTTCATCAACATGTCTCAACCACCATACTCTAACTACTTCCCTCACACTTATAATCATCAACAACAACAACAATTAACTCCACAACATCAACAATGGAATCAACAACAAGCTATTTATCAACAACAATTTAATCAACAACATACTCCACAACTTGGTGCAATTCCACCACCACAAATGGTTCAAACACCACCATGCCTTCAAGCTCAACCCTACACAACCGATTTCAATCAACATCCATCACGGACCACTATGAAGGAACCCACTTGGTTTGCAAAGATGTGTGAAGCTTTAAGCGACCAACAATCAATTCATGAAGTGGATCACTTGATAGACCTCCAATGCTCACTCCGAAACTACAATCAATGGGTGATAAGGTTCTTTAGGTTTTGTGATCTAAAGAAGCCACATGGAAAGTTCTTAAAGAAGGTTATCTTGGAAGGTCCATTTGAGATGCCCTCTTGTCATTGTGCAGGAGATCCAACATTGTTCCACCAAGAGATGAACAAACCAACATTGCTTCATTGTGATTTAAATCCTCTGAACTTCTACACTATGAAGTCGATGAACTTGCAATGGAATACATCCTCTTAGGATTACCAAACCTAATTCTTCGTAGTGTTGATGCTCAAAAGATTGCACAAAAATGTGGGATCATATTCGTCTTCTTATGGAAGGATCGTACTCAATCGGGAGGATTTGGAATCCAAAATTTACTTGGCTTATGAACACTTCATGATTGAACACGAGAGACACTAGAGTCCTATCATCATTGATTTTCGACATCATCAATGATTTGGATAAACACAACATCATCATGCCAAGAATTGCGGTGAATACTAAGTTCTGAGTAGTCTTGGTCCGAATGGGAGAAGTATGTCATCTTTCTCCGTCAGCGAAGAATATGCATCATTCTACTTATGGATTGTTGTACGATTACTTGAAGCCTCATGAAAAGGAAGTTGATCGGAAAGGATTCTCCGTGCTCAAATTGCTAAACAATCACATCCGGATAATCAACAACTTGCCTTGTATGCTCAATGTAATTATCCTCTCAACCAAAGAACTCAACCAAGCGCTTCAAACACACCTTCACAAAGAACAACCTCAACAAAATCAATTGGTTCCATACAAGCAACAATGCTCAAGCATATGTCGATGAAGCGACCGAGAAATCGATCCATTCAAGCATTGCAACAAGGATTTGTGATGATTGCTAATGCTTTTGGCGTTATACCAACAAATCCAACAATCGTATTCGTTCCTCATCTAACACACGGACTCAAGCTGTTGTGAACAATGGAAGGGTCGAAGTTCGTAATCGTGATTATGGTCGTCCGATGGGTGGTGGTCAAGGGTTTAATCTTGTGGGTAGGAATAACAACGAGCTCAGTGGTGGAACATGGAAATGCTCGAATCGGTTAAATGGTCTTAGATGCTACAACCGCAATGAGAAGGACACTGGCTAATGCATTCCCAAAGCCAAGGACTAGGGCAATGCTTATTTCAAAGAGGCTTTACTTTTGGCTCTTAAGGATGAAGTGGTGGATCTCTCACGACAAAGAACAAAGCTTTATGGCGGATGCGACTCGGATGATGATATGGAGGACTTGCAGGCCAATGCGGCTGTTATGTTGATGGCTAATATGCAAGAGTTACACATGAGTGAAACAGCCCAAGTGTTTGACAACGATGGCTTGTCTCGTGCCGAACAAACAATCATCATATCTAAACTAATATCTCCATCCATATCTCGAATCCAAGACGCTCGAATGTTCAAAATGAGTCATCTACATCTCATTCGGCGATTTTCAAATAAACCCGTAGTTACATTTGACGATCCGAAGACCTTATGGTTTCCTTGATAATCAAATTGACTCCGTGGTTATACTTGAGGATCTAAATAATGATCATGTTGTGACTCACGTTGAACAAGATGAACCTTTGCCCCATCGGATCTTGTTGTTACTTAAAGACCAACAATCCCAAATTGTTGCATGTGTTGCATTAAATCGGTCCTTAAAAGTAAAAATGCTTTGTTAACCAAGGATTTTGAATGTTTACAAATGCAACTCAACTTTTTCAAAACTCAAGAAAACCGTGAAAAGGTTTTTGTCACAATTCTCAAATTCGGTCATTTCTTAAACTCAATATTCATCATATTAGTTCATGCATGATTTTTCATTTCACGTTAACGCATAATTTCATATTAAATAAACGCTATCGCGTAATTAATTATTTTGAACATTTGATCCGATACTTCCAAAGATTATTCCAATATATTTTATACTCATATTAAGATGATAAAAATATTATTATTAGTTTACCGGTGTTTTAAATTTATTTAGTATATAAATTGTTATATTTACATAATTACGACGGTTTTCTTAAATATTACACGATAATTATTATTTCACTCAAATTTTGCAAGAAAGGTATTTTTATAAATTTTATGACTTCAATATGTTTTATTTTGAACCGTTAAAATTTATTTCTAGTTGACGCTATTTTACAAGCCTAAATGTACACTTAATTACTTAATTATACTTACAAGAACACATTTACTTACAAATTTACTTACACATTTACTTACACATTACAATAAAAAAAAAAAAAAAAAAAAAAAAAAAACCTAGACAAGATCCATGATTTGTGGATCTTGTCTTGCAAACAAGTACATGTATTAACCAACTCACTTACTCATTTCATTTCCTTCATTTCACAAATATATCAAAGATCATTTTCTTTCTCTTTTTCTCTTCCAATTCGGCAGCCAAGATCAAGAGAAGGAAACATCAAATTTTCAAGAAAAGATTTATTAAACTCTAGTATCATTTGTTGCATAGGTTTTGTAATACAAACCTCAAGTGATTAGGAAAACCCTTTTGTCCTTAAACCTCATCATATTTCTTGTAAGCATTCATATTCATATTTTTATTTCATATTCATTATTATGGTCATATCATTTTATTTGAGAAACATGCAAGTTATGTGATGTTTATACCACTTTTTAAGGTTTTTAAGGTTTTTAAGTGTTAAATATATATAATCCATCCTATAATTACTCCTTGTTATATATTAGTTTTGGTGATG